>CAUYUJ010006243.1:48617-55051 GCA_963575745.1 Prorocentrum cordatum | reverse complement strand
CCCTCCTCCTCCTTCTCCTCCTCCACCTCTCCGGGCTCTCTTGCGCGTC
Source organism: Prorocentrum cordatum (assembly GCA_963575745.1). Lineage (NCBI taxonomy): Eukaryota > Dinophyceae > Prorocentrales > Prorocentraceae > Prorocentrum > Prorocentrum cordatum. The sequence goes on along the minus strand of CAUYUJ010006243.1, from coordinate 55,002 downwards.
TGCGAGCGCGAGCAGGGCGCGGCATAGACCGCGCGCAGTTGCCGAGTCCTCTTCCTCCTCCTTTGGGGGGCCTAGGGCGCCCCCAGAGGCCTCCCTTCTGCTCGCTCGAGGGGCGATCTGCCCCCCCTCCTCCCCCCTCCGGCCGAGCGCTGGGCTGCTGCGGGGCCCTGCCATGCAGCCGCGCTCCGCTGTGCACGCGGAGGCGCTGTATGTCGCCACGGGGGCGATGGGGCCCGGAGGGGAGCGGGTCCTCCGCTCGGGGGGCCCGTCTCCCGGGGGGCCAGCTCCGCAGGAGAGGGGGTCGTCCTTGGTGGCGGCCCCGCGGCCCGGGGAGGGCCCTCGGGGGGCCCGAGGACGCGAAGGTCGCAGGCCGGGGGCGTCCAAGGTGGGGGATGAGGATCATGCGTGCGTGCGTGTGTGCGTGCGCGTGCGTGCGTGCGTGCGTGCGTGCGTGCGTGCGTGCGTGCGTGCGCGTGCGTGTGTGTGTGTGTGTGTGTGTGTGTGTGTGTGTGTGTGTGTGTGTGTGTGTGTGGTTGCGATTATGTGTGTGTGTGTGTCGTGTGTTGTGTGTGTGCGTGTGTGTGTTGTGTGTGTGTGCGTGTGTGTGTGTTGTGTGTGGTGTGTGTGTGTGTGTGTGGCTGTGTGTGTGCGTGTGGTGTGTGTGTGTGTGTGTGTGCGAGTGTGTGTGTGTGTGTGTGCGTCGTGTGTGGGTGGGTGTGTGTGTGCGTGTGTGTGGTGTGTGTATGTGAGTTGTGTGTGAGTGTATGTATAGTATGTGTGTGTGTGTTGTGGTGGTTAGTGTTGATAGTGTTTTAGTGTTGTTAGAGAGCTAGTGTGTAGTGTGTGAGTGGTTGTGGTGTTGGTGCGTGCGGTTGTGTGTTGGCGTGTGGGTGTGCGTTAGCGTGGTGCGTGCGTGCGTGTGCGTGTGTGTGTGTGTGTGTGTGTGTGTGCGTGAGTGTTTGTGTTAGACGCGCGCGCGGGGTTGCCGCACTTCCACCTTCTGCGCCCTGTCGCTGCGCGCATGGCCGCGACGCCAAAATGTGTGTGTGTGTGTTTGTGTTGGTCGCGCGCGCGGTTGCTGCTTTTCGACCTTCTGCGCTCTGTCGCTGCGCGCAGGGCCGCGACGCCAAACTGTGTGTGTGTGTGTGTGTGTGTGGAATCAGGGCCGTGGCAATGATATCTTCTAGATTGCATGGCGCCCTTTCCTTCTTCAGTCTACGCTCCCTGACCCGCCCCCTCGTCCGCGCGCATTCCCTGGGCCTCGGTGCGCTGACCGTCCTCTTGCTGGCCCCCCTTCCTCAACTCAGGCTTTTTTGTTTTGTTTTGTTTTTTGTTTTTCTGTTCTTTAATTTTGTTTTAATTTTTTTCACGACGGGGACCCTCCAGAAGCCCCCGGGCAAGCCGTTCTCTGTGCTTCCCGGGCGGCGCGGCGAGAGGCCCCGCGGAGGCCGAGGAGCAGGCCGGCGGCCCTCCGTCGTGACCCGTTCCCGCAGCCCGGGCAGGTCCGGGCCTGGATCCTGGATCCTCGAGCCTCGATGCTCGATCCTCGATGCCTCGAGCCTCGATCCTCGATGCCTCGATGCTCGATCCTCGATGCCTCGATGCCTCGAGCCTCGAGCCTCGAGCCTCGATGCCTCGAGCCTCGAGCCTCGAGCCTCGATGCCTCGATGCCTCGATGCCTCGATGCCTCGATGCCTCGATGCCTCGATGCCTCGATCCTCGATGCCTCGAGCCTCGAGCCTCTACCTCCAGCGTGCGCCCCCCGCGTGCCAACCCGAAACATATCCCTATCCCTAAGTCGGGCCTGTCCCTCTACAGGGGGAAGATTCAAAAATAGTCAACAATAGTCGGGGGACGATTTTTCAACTGTCGGTCTTCAGGCTTCCCCCCCAGCTTTCTGGGCTTCCATCCCCAAGACTCTCCTCGCCTTTGGGCTTGCCAGTCTCGGGGATAGGGATAAGGTCGGGGCTGGCCACCGCCGCCGACGACGTCGACCCCCAGAAGTCTCGGCCCATCTCGGGGGCCAGTTTTTTCTCAACTGGGGCCGTTTCTGGATGGTCCCGGGGGCCTGGTGAGGGTCCCCAGAGGCCGGAAGTAGCGAAGAGCCTCCCGTCGTGTTTTTTTCCATGGCTCGAGGGAGCTTGTCATGGCGCCAACATCGCAGAGCGGATTTTGTTCGGAAAGCAATGGGATGGGCCCGAACTGTCCTGGAGAATTTCGTCCCGGATTTCGAAGTGAATTTCGCGCGGATTTTTTGACCAGGAATGAAGACTACAACAAAATCCACGTGAAGTTCACATCGTCTTTCGCTCGTCGTCTCGGGGTCTTGCATGCACAGAATTCCATGCACAAATCCGCTGCAGCACGTCTGCAAGGTCGGTGCAGTGAGGTCTGGATTAAGGAGCCTTTTCTCCTCCGTGGCGAGCAATGGGGCCTTGCGCGGCTCCCTCAGCGCAGCCGCCCCCGAGAGGGCCCAGGCCGAGGCCGAGCTGGCGGCGGCGGGGCGCGCGCCGGGGTTCCTCGCCGCGCTGCTGCAGGTGGCCGCGGAGGTGAGGGCGGAGCCGGAGGTCCTCCCCGCCCTGCTCCTCATGCCGCATTCCTCTTCCCCTTCCTCCTCCTCCTGCTCCTCCTCCTCGTCGTCCTCCTCCTCCTCCTCCTCCTCCTCCTCCTCCACGCTAGGTCGCACATCTCCGCATGCTGTCGGAGTTTGTTTTTAGGCAGGGTATCTCGACCTTCGGCCCGACACCGTATCGCCGCCGCCGCCTCCCTCCCCCTCCTCTGCCTTCTCCTCCTCATGCGTATATCGGGTTGACCCAAAAGTGGGTCCAGCGACAAGGGGGTGGTGCAGTAGATTTGGTGCAATAGATTTGGGGTTGCAATACATTTGGGGCGTGCAATACATTCCGGGGCGCAGATGTATTGCTGGATTTTCGTGTGTAATACATTAGTTGCAATACAATGCAATACAATTCTCCTGCGCAATACGTTTGCAATACAATTGCCCCAAATCTATTGCACCACCCCCTTGCTGCTGGACCCCCTTTTGGGTCGCCCAGGGTATAACTACGCAGAGGGACCCGAAGCGTCACTGCTGCGGCTGCTTCTGCTGCCGCCGCCGACGTCACCCTCCGAGCGCCTTGTCCTTGTCCTCCTTCTTCCCCCTCCTTCCCCCTTCTTTCGCTCCTGCCTCCTTCCTCCTACCCTCATCCTCCTCTTCCTCCTCCTGCTGTTGTTCCTCCTCCGCCTCCTCCTACTCATTCTCCCTTCTCCCCTCGTCCTCTTCTTCCCTTTTCCCCTCCTCCCTTTCCTCTTCTCATTCTCCCCTCTTACCCTCTTTCCTCCTCGCCTGAAGCAGTTTTGGCGGGAGCCCACACTGCGCCGCCACGCGGCGCTCGAGGGCGCGCAGCCTCCTGGCCACCTCTCAGCCAGGCGTTCTGCGCGGCGACAGCGGATCATTTCTACCGTGCGTCCGTTCTTCTGCCTCCTGTCCCTCAGCCACGGCAGGTGCGGGATGCCACACTCGCGAGTGGAATGGTGCTTTGCACGCGCTGGGGAACAGATGTTCAACGCGCCACCGACAGGTCAAGATAGACTCGGCAGCTTGGCGAGGGCCGCTACAACCGTGGCTGCTAAAACGGCCCTCCCGGAAGGAAAAAACAACTTCCCGGAATGAGGCGCGGCACGCGAAACAGTCAACGGGCTTCTTCCCGGAAGGACGAAGACAGCCTCCCGGAGGTCGATTTTAGCAGCCACGGATTTAGCAGCCTTTTCCCGGCTTACGATAAACCAACCCGAGCAGAGGCACCGGGAGGCGGCCGATGTTGTCTTGAGGCGGGGAGCGCCTCGGCAAAGCTGTGGCCCCGCGCCTCGAGGTTCCGACGCAAGCCTTCCAGGAGGGAAACAAGAACACACAGACACAAATAGTCGTCGACCCCGCAGAAAATATAGGCAAACATGGGAAGAGGGGGGAAGACAAAAACCCAGAAGATATGGGAAAATATGTGGAATCCTGTTCTTTGTGTGTATTTATTTGTGTGTCCCTGGGCCCCTTCAGTCTTGGGCGTGACGGCGGATTCTCTTCTCCGTGCTGCTCTTTGGGTTGCTGTCCAGCAGCGGTCGGCAGCGCCCCAGCCACCGTTTGTGTCGGCAGCAGAGGCGGCATGGAGGGCGGGGGTATGTAGCCTGGAAGCATGCGAATTCCAAACATGACCAAGCGACGGCAGCCGCTCGATGTGATGGAGAGTTGTTCGGGGGCGGAGCTGAAAGACACATAAGCAGTGCACTTGTTGGTTGAGACGGAGATGCGAAGAGGCTGGCCGCCCGTGCGATCGCCGAGGAGGTGGGCATCGAACTTGAGACGGCAGCAGTTTCGCCTTAGGCCGACAAGGAATGCAAGCTCTACGAAGCGCAATGGGATGAGGAGAGGTACCAGGCGCTGCATCGTGGGAGTTTTATTGCGAGCAGGCATATATGGACGAACTCATTCAGCTCGAGAAAGACTTGCGCACGACCAAGACCTTGTTCAACACCCAGGGTGACCATATCTCTGCTTGGCGGGATCGCATGGAAGCTCTCCAGAAGGCCGTCAAGAAGAGGGAGGTCGACGTCGGCAAACCCCAGGGCGGAGATGAAGCATGTACAGGTGGTCCAGGTGTGGCAGCGCCTTTGGCACCGACTGAGGCGAACAGTACAGAAGGTTCAATGGCACCTACGACACCTACGACAACGGCCACTGACAGCAGTGCCGACAGTGAGGCGCGCATCGACGAGGAGGTCAAACGCATTCGTGAAGCCAACGAGGCGGCGGCTGCGGCGGCAGCCACAACGGCTGTCCAGGCGGCTCTGGCGGCTGCGGCGGCCAAGAGCTTTGGCAGGAGCTCGAGGAACAAGTGATCGTCGAGCGCCGCTGGTACTACGCCCCCCAGTCCAGCGGCTTCGTCTGCGGGGAGAGCGAGTGCGAGCATAGTGTGCTCGGGTATTTCTGGGACTTCAGTCTCGGCATCTTCTGACTCGGGCTCGGGCGCGGCTGCCGGTGCGTCAGGGGCCTCAGGGGCTTCCGGGGGATCATGATCGCCCCCTACGCTGGCGACTATCCCTTCTACCGTCGAGTCTATTTCCGCCTGCGACCCAGCACCTAAAACAGGGGAGGCGCATCGGTGCAGGTTTTCTTCAGCAGCGTTACTTTCTGGGGTCGCAGAGCTCGGGATTAGGTTGTGCAACCTGCGGTTCGCAAGGCATTTCGGCATATCGCATTGTGCGAGACCTTCGTCAGTAGTACACATTCTTCTCGTGCCATCAAAAACGCGAGACAACCTAAGTGGAAGTGTGTTGCCAGCCCAGCTCGGCTTCCATCGACGCGTGCGACGCGTGCGTGCGAATGAAGGTGGTAAGGTGGTGATATGTTTGTCTCATAAGGCCATCGTGCTACTCATCAACTTGCTGTTGGGAACTTCGTGGGCCTGTGCTTATCAGAACCGAACATGCTGCATATTTGTTTGCCATTAGCTGTCCAGGGGCAGGGCTATAGCATTGTTGTTGTCACGTTCTACGGAGTGAGTGGTTGCGGATTTGGCCAAGACGCTCTTGCTAGTTTCGCGAGCCTTTGGGTGGTCCCTTCTACAGGCCATTCAGCTCCCATGGGTAGTGCTCGGAAAATTCAACGTCGCTCCGTTCGAGCTCCAGCGTTCAGGTTTCGTGCGGAAGCTTGGGGCGTCAGTGCTGCAGTCTCTCGTGGAGCACACTTTTGTTGGATCTAGTTGATCCTCGCACATCGATGTTGTTCTTGCCTCTGAGCCCGCGACCCCCGTGCATTTTGGGTGCGCAGGCGATCCGGGATGTGCCTTGGAACGGCCGCTGTGCTCTGGTTCTCCAGCTCAGGGGTCGGGGGCCCAACCCGCAACCAGGGCCCTGATTCTTCCTGAGCGTTTTCCAAGGGTTTCTGGACCCCAGGCGCAGGAAAAGCTTAGGCCTAGGTCTTACAAGCCTACGAGGGGGCTGGCCTTTCGTCAGGGGCTGGCCGAGGAAGAGCAGCGTGAGCGTGTGCGCTCTCTTCTCGGCGATGTGGTCAGCGCTGCTAGGCCCGATGATGGTCTGCTTGCTGCATTCACCCCTGATCAGGGTCAGGTCTCCCCCGGCGCGAGGGATCTCGAGGCTCCTGCATTTTCGGAAGGGTGCCATTTCGGTTATGAACCAATGAACGACGAAGTGGGCCCTGGGGCTGACGAGCCCAATCCTGGGGATCCCGAGTGTCCGCCCCCCGCGTGCTCCTCTCCGGCCTTCTCCTCGAATGGCTTCTGCGTTTGTTCGAGGGAGATCCATGCTCGAGGGGTGGTACTCCCGTGAATTCTTAGGGTCGGTGCTTGTCGTCCGGTTTGTCAGCTCGACC
>CAUYUJ010006243.1:18617-43617 GCA_963575745.1 Prorocentrum cordatum | reverse complement strand
CAGATAGCGCCGATTTAGCGTCGGCTAGCGCGATTAGCGTCGATTTAGCGTCGATTTAGCGTCGACTAGCGTCGACTAGCGTCGATTAGCGTCGATTCGCAAGGATCATAGGAGCTGGGTTGTTTTTCGGGTTGAAAGGTTTTTTTTTCGGTTTTCGGCTCCAGCCCCAAACAAAAACCCGGCCTCCACCCGAAAAAACCCTCCGCGTTTTTTTTGTTCGGGTTGGCCGGGTTTTTTTCGAGTTGGGGGGGTATTTTTTCGGGTTGGGTTTTTCTGCAGGTTGCGAGGGTATTTTCTCGGGTTGGGTGGCTCGAGTTGGGTATTCGAGCCTTCGGGTTTCCGAATGTTCAGGCATTCGGGCTTCCGGCTGCTGGGGCCTTCGGGGTCCATGGTTTCGGGGTTTTGCTGCTTTCGGCCCTCGGGCATTTTGGTGCGGTTACCTGGACTTCGGGTGTTAGGGTTTCTGCGGGTTGTGAGGTTATTTTCTCGGGTTGGGTGGCTCGAGTTGTGTATTCGAGTTTTCGTGTTTCCGAATGTTCAGGCATTCGGGCCTTCGGCTGCTGGGGCCTTCCGGGTCCAGGGTTCCCGGGTTTTGCTGCTTTCGGCCCTCGGGCATTTCGGCGCGGTTACCTGGACTTCGGGTGTTCGGGTTCGTATTTCGGTATTCGGGCTCGGATGTGCGGGTCACGTTGTTCGTGTTTGGGTCTTACGATTCGGGGTTGGGGCTCGGGTTTGGGCGTTCCGTTTCGGGCGTTCGGTTGATTCCGTTTAAGTCAGAACTGGGGGGGAGGGTTCGGCTTCAGGTGTCAGGGTCAGCGTTACAGGGTTCGGGTTCGTGTGCCACCTGGTGCATGCGTCATGATGTGCACATGCGTCCTACTTTAATGTTCCGCCCGCTCGACCCGCCGCCCGCCCGACCCATTCGCCCATTAGTGTCCGCTTGCTCGACCCGCAGCCCGACCGTGATGGTTCCACGCGTGCCACCTGGTACATGCGTCATACTTGGCATCTGCGCCATACTTTAATGTCCCGCCCGCCCGACCCGCCACCCGCCCGCCCGTGATGGTCCCGCCCGTAGCCTGACCCGCCCGCCCGTTAGGGTCCCGCCTGCCCGACCCGCGTTTCGCCCGTGAGGGTTCCATGCGGGCCACCTGTTACATGCGTCATAATGTGTATACGCGTTGTACTTTAACGTCCCACCCGCCTGACCCGCCGCTCGCCCGCCGCACGATGCGCCCGCCCGTCAGGGCTCCCGCCTGCGTTGCCCGCCGCCCGCCCGTCAGGGTTCCACGCGTGCAACTTGGTACATGCGCCATTCTGTGTACATGCGTCATACTTTAATGTCCCGCCCGTCCGAGTCCGCCCGCGAGGGCCCCGCCCGCCGCCCGACCCGCTCGGCCGTTAGGGTCTCGCCCGCACGACCCGCCTTTCGCCCGTTAGGGTTCCACGCGTGCCACCTTGTACATGCGTCATGCTGCGCACATGCGTCATACTTTAATGTCCCGCCCGCCCGACCCGCCGCCCGTTCGCCGCCCGAGCCGCCCGCCCGTCAGGGTTGCCGCCTGCCCGAACCGCCGCACGTCCGTCTGGGTTCCACGCGTGCCACTTGGTATATGCGTCATATTGTGTAAATGCGTCATACTTTAATGTACCACCCGCCCGACCCCACCCGTCAGAGACCCGCCCGCCGCCCGACCCGACCGGCCGTTAGGGTCCCGCCCGCACGACCCGCCGCCTGCCCGTCAGGGTTCCACGGGTGCCACCTGGTACATGCGTCATGATGTGCACATGCGTCCTACTTCAATCTCCCGCCCGCTCGACCCGCCGCCCGCCCGACCCACTCGCCCATTAGTGTCCGCTTGCTCGACCCGCAGCCCGACCGTGATGGTTCCACGCGTGCCACCTGGTACATGCGTCATACTTGGCATCTGCGCCATATCTTAATGTCCCGCCCGCCCGACCCGCCACCCGCCCGCCCGTGATGGTCCCGCCCGCAGCCTGACCCGCCCGCCCGTTAGGGTCCCGCCTGCCCGACGCGCTTTTCGCCCGTGAGGGTTCCATGCGTGCCACCTGGTACATGCGTCATAATGTGTATACGCGTTGTACTTTAACGTCTCGCCCGCCTGACCCGCCGCTCGCCCGCCGCACGATCCGCCCGCCCGTCATGGCTCCCGCCTGCGTTGCCCGCCGCCAGCCCGTCAGGGTTCCACGCGTGCCACCTGGTACATGCGTCATCCTGCGCACATGCGTCATACTTGCATGTCCCGCCCGCCGGACCCGCCGCCTGCCCGGCCCGCCCGCCCATTACAGTCTCGCCCGCTCAACCCGCCGCCCGCCCATTATGGTTCCACGCGTGCCACCTGGTGAACGCGCCATACTTTGCATCTGCGCCATACTTTCAATGTCCCGCCCGCCCGACCCGCTCGCCCGCCCGCCCCGTTCGGGCCCCGCCAGCCGCCTGCCGCGCCCGCCCGTCAAAGCCCCGCGTGCCCGACCCGTTTTTCGTCCGTTCGGGTTCCACGCGTGTCACATGGTACATGCGTCATCAGGTGCATATGCATTATACTTGAATGTCCCGCCCGCCCGACCCGCCGCTCGCCCGCCGCCCGACCCGCCCGCCCGTGAGGGCCCAGCCCCGACATCCGCCCTTGGAATTCCCAAGCAGCTCTCGGAGCCATCGTCGATCTTGATTTCGCGCCGTGGGCTCATTCCTGTGACCCCCGGGACCGACATGTGCCCGCTTCGCCCCCTCGCCCACTCCCCAGGGGAATGTTCAACCTTGAACGGTTTCCCAGAGGAGTGATCAATCTTGAACGGCTCCGCCAGCGCTATCGTTGCCTTGGAGAAGAGAGGCGGAGGGAGTGGGCGGCCCACCGCACCCCATGTCGACTAGACGCGAAACCTACCGTGTCCATCCCACCGACCCTGAAGCGCGTGGGTGGTTTTGGGGACTTTCCTCTTCCACCCCCCTTCTCCCGCTTCGGGGAGGGGTTGACCCCTCTTCCCTGCCCCTTCCCTGGGACCTGGGCGGGGCGCCCCGCGAGGTGTCAGAGTGCCCCTTTTCGCCCAAGACGGCTCCAAGAGAGCCGCAGATAGCCGAAGATGACGTCGAATATTGTTCTCGATAGTCGAAGATGCTCCAAGATGGCTCCAAAGATGCTATCACAGGCCCGGGTGAGTCGTGCGTCCGATCTCCAGAGAGGAACCAGAACTCATGTTGAGGTTCATGCCGAGTTCACACTTCGGACCTGAAGGACCGAGGCTCTGTGGGTCTCATGGGGGTCTTTCCTCTCCCGTTAGGGTTCCACGTGTGCCACCTCCTACATGTGCATAATGTGCACATGCGTCATACTTGAATGTCCCGCCCGCCCGACACGCCGCCCGTTCGCCGCCCGAGCCGCCCGCCCGTCAGGGTTCCCGCCTGCCCGAACCGCCGCACGTCCGTCTGGGTTCCACGCGTGCCACTTGGCACATGCGTCATAATGTGTAAATGCGTCATACTTGAATGTACCGCCCGCCCGACCCCGCCCGTCAGAGACCCGCCTGGCGCCCGACCCGCCCGGCCGTTAGGGTCCCGCCCGCAGTACCCGCCGCCTGCCCGTCAGGGTTCCACGCGTGCCACCTGGTACATGCGTCATGATGTGCACATGCGTCCTACTTTGATCTCCCGCCCGCTCGACCCGCCGCCCGCCCGACCCACTCGCCAATTAGTGTCCGCTTGCTCGACCCGCAGCCCAACCGTGATGGTTCTACGCGTGCCACCTGGTACATGCGTCATACTTGGCATATGCGCCATACTTTCATGTCCCGCCCGCCCGACCCGCCACCCGCCCGCCCGTTATGGTCCCGCCCGCAGCCTGACCCGCCCGCCCGTTAGGGTCCCGCCTGCCCGACGCGCTTTTCGCCCGTGAGGGTTCCATGCGTGCCACCTGGTACATGCGTCATAATGTGTATACGCGTTGTGCTTGAACGTCCCGCCCGCCTGACCCGCCGCTCGCCCGCCGCGCGATCCGCCCGCCCGTCAGGGTTCCCGCCTGCGTTACCCGCCACCCGCCCGTCAGGGTTCCACGCGTGCAACTGGGTACATGCGCCATACTGTGTACATGCGTCATACTGTAATGTCCCGCCCGTCCGAGTCCGCCCGCGAGGGCCCCGCCCGCCGCCCGACCCGCTCGCCTGTTAGTGTCTCGCCCGCACGACCCGCCGCCAGCCCGTCAGGGTTCCACGCGCGCCACCTGGTACATGCGTCATACTGCGCACATGCGTCCTACTTGCATGTCCCGCCCGCCGGACCCGCCGCCTGCCCGGCCCGCCCGCCCATTACAGTCTCGCCAGCTCAACCCGCCGCCCACCCATTATGGTTCCACGCGTGCCACGTGGTACACGCGTCAACTGTCACACGCGTGCCACCTGGTACGCGTCCACATGCCACCTGGTTACACGCGTGCCACCTGGTGCACTTTGCATCTGCGCCATATTTTCAATGTCCCGCCCGCCCGACCCGCTCGCCCGCCCGCCCCGTTCGGGCCCCGCCAGCCGCCTGCCGCGCCCGCCCGTTAAAGCCCCGCCTGCCCGACCCGTTTTTCGTCCGTTCGGGTTCCACGCGTGTCACATGGTACATGCGTCATCAGGTGCATATGCGTTATACTTAAATGTCCCGCCCGCCCGACCCGCCGCCCGCCAGCCGCCCGACCCGCCCGCCTGTGAGGACCCAGCCCCGACATCCGCCCTTGGAATTCCCAAGCAGCTCTCGGAGCCATCCTCGATCTTAATTTCGCGCCGTGGGCTCATTCCTGTGACCCCGGGGACCGACATGTGCCCGCTTCGCCCCCTCGCCCTTCACCTCGTGTTCCTCCGCCTCCTCTTCCTCCTCCTGTTCCTCCTCCTCCTCCTCCCCCTCCCCCTCGTCCTCCGCCTCCTCCTTCTCCTCCTCCTCCTCCTCCTCCTCCTCCTCCTCCTCCATCTCCAACTCAAAGGTTCGTTGGTTTGGCGTGGCTGGGTTCCTGGGTCCCTCAGGTCCTGGTACCCTGAGTTCTTGCATTTGATCATCCTGGGTTCCTTGGCTTCTGGGCTCCTGGGTTCCTTGGATCTCATGTCCCTAAGTTTGTGGGTTCCTGGGATCCTGCAATCCTCGGTTCCTGCTTTATTGGGTTCCTGGGTGGCTATGTTCCCGATGTCCTGAGTTGCCGGGTTCGTGGGTTCCTGGGTTCTTGGGTTCTTCGGTTCCTCAATTCCTTGGTTCCTGATTTTCTAGGTCCTGCTTCTTTTGGTTTCTGCGATCCCGGGTTCCTGCGTTCTTGGGTTCTGATGTTATCGTGGGTTCCTGAGTTCTTGGGTTCTTGGGTTCCTGGGTTCCTGTGTTCCTGGGTTCATGGGTTCCCCAGTTCCTAGGTTCGTGGGTTCCTGGGTTCCTGCGCTCTTGGGTTCCTGGGCTCCTGGGCTCCTGGGCTCTTGGGTCTGGACTTCCGGACTTTCTGGGTTCTTGGTTTCCCTGGAATACTGAGTTCCTCGGTTCTTGGGTTCCTGGATCTTTGGTTTCTGGGTTCCTGGGTGCTTGGGTTTGCGCGTTCCTGGATTCCTCGGTTCTTGGGTTCCTGAGTCCTGAGTTCCTGGGATCTTGGGTCCCTGGATTCCTGGGTTCTTGGGTTTTTGGGTCTGGGGTTCCTGCGTTCCTGCGTTCCTCAGTTCCTGAGTTCCTGGGTTCTTCGATTCCTGGGTTCCTGCGTTCCTAGGTCCTTGGGTTTGGGTTCCCTGTTCCTGTGTTCCTGAGTCCCTGGGTTCTGGGGTTCATTGGTTCCTGGGTGCCTGGCTTCCTGGGTTCTTGGGTTCCTGGGTTTGTGGGTTCCTGAGGTCCTGGGTTCTTGGGTTCCTGGGTTCCTGGATTCCTGGTTTCCTGGTTTCCTGAGTTCTCGAGTTCTTGGGTCCCTGAGTTCCTGCTCTCCTGGGTTCCTGGGTTTCTTGGCTTCCTGGGTTCCTGGGCTCCTGGGTTCTTGGGTTCTTGAGTTTGGATTCCTGGGTTCCTGGGATCTCGGGTTCCTAGGTTCCTGAGTTCCTGCGGTCTTGGGTTCCTGGTTTCTCGAATTCCTGTTTTTTTCGGTGCTTGAGTTTGGGGTTCCTGAGATTCTGCGTTCTTGGGATCCTGGGTTCCTGAGTTCTTGGGTTCTTGGGTTCGTTGGTCCCTGGGTTCCTGTATTCTTGGGTTTGGGTTCCTGAATTCCTCGGTTCTTGGGTTCCTGCGTTCCTGAGTCTCCGGGTTCTTGGGTTCCTCGGTTCCTGGGTTCCTGCGTTCTTGGGTTCTTGGGTTCTTGATTCCTGAGTTCCTGGGTTCCTGATTTCCTGGGTTTCTGAATTCTTACGCTTAAATCCAGGAGTCCAAGAACCCAGGACCTGCGTCCCTCGGTTCCTGGGATCCTGGTTTCCTGGGCTCTTGGGTTTGATGTTCAGCTGGGCGACCCAAAAGGGGGCCAAGCTGCAAGGGGGTGGTGCAATAGATGTGGGGCAATTGTATTGCAAACGATTTGCGCTGGAGAATTGTGTTGCGTCGTGTTGCAACTAATGTATTACACGCGAACGTGCTCCAACATGATATCCAGAAGAGCTCAACACCCTGACCACCCTCCTCTCCTTGCTCACTGTGGTTCACTTTGGACTGCAGCGGCGACGGCAACTGCGACGGCGACGGCGCCGGCGACGGCGACGGCAACGGCAACGGCGACGGCGACGGCGAACGACAACGACGTCGACGACGACGACGACGAGGCACTACGAGAGCTCCTCCCCTGAATCCTCCAATTTCCGCAGCCCAACTCGAAAAAAAACCACTACAACCCGGACAAAAACCCAACCCCCCAAAAAACCCTCTCAACCCGAAAAAAACCCCTCCCAACCCATGAAAAAACTCGCCATCCGTTTTTTTTTTTCGGGTTGGGTTTTTTTCTCGGATTGGGGCCTCCGCAGCGCGCCACCCCGAAAAAAAACCCTTTCAACCCAAAAAAAAACGCAGCCCTCGACAAATGATATGGGAGGCTCCCCTGAGCTGCCACCGAAAACTGGGTGCTACAATCTGTTTTTGCTGTATGTTCGGGTCGGGCGTGCGCATCCAACAGAGGCACATCGTACTGCAGCCGCTTCCCTATTCCGCGTTTAGGTTTCCACGCCCATGCGGCCGCGCGAAGGAAGAGCTTTTTTTGGGGGGGGGAAGGGCGGGGGGCCGTCGTCAAAATCCCCATTGGCCATCTGGACGCAGAGCCCATGTATGCCATTTCTTTGGGCCGTCGTCAAAATCCCCATTGGCCATCTGGACGCAGAGCCCATGTATGTAAAAAAACAACGGCTAGAATACTCGCGTTCGACACTCCGCACATACAATAAAACGCCGACTGGCGAAAACTGCCGTTGGCTGCCCTTCTGCGCCCCAGGCGAGGGCTACGGGGAGGACGAGAAGGCCGCGGTCCGCGGGCAGCTCCTGGACGGGCTGGCGGGCTCCTTCGAGGCGTCGGGGGCGCGCGCGCAGCTCGTGGAGGCCTTCCGGCTGGTGGCGCTGCACGACTTCCCGCAGAGGTTCCGTCAGAGGAGGAAAAGGTACCCATACCTCACCACCCACCAACGCACCCCAACCCAACCCGAAGGCCCCGATTTGCCCTCCGTTTCCAGTGGGGTGGGGGGTCTGGGAACACTGAAAAAACACATATGGAACCCGTACCCCCCCCAACCCGAAATTCGTGTCTTCGGGTTGGGTTGGTGTGGTCTGGTAGGTAGTCAATACCTCCCTTCGCCCGTGTTCCTCTTTTTGGGCTTCTCGGAGGCTCTCGTCGCCACCGCTGGATTCGTCTCGAGATTCTGGTCAGAACGCACCCCTGGAGAGGTCCGGGGAGTAGCGGTATCGGTACCTTTTGGTTTCCCCAGATCCCTGTCCGTGTCCCCGCATTCCACCATTCCAGGTGGGGATGTGCCCTTCGAAACCCGAGTGTAGCAGCCTACATCCCCATCCAGGGTGGTACCCGCGGCCAGTAGGACCCAGCGGATCGGGGAATCGGTGCACAGAGGTGGCCTGGCCTGGTGGAGCGGCTGGTCACCGGGCTGCGCTCGCAGGACACGCCCCAGACGTACTGCGCCCTGCTGCTGCTGCGGAAGCTGTTCAAGCAGCTCGAGATGAGGCCGCTGTCGCGCAGGTAGCCGTTTTTCCCTACCTAGGCTCTGCCTAGAAGGGTTCTTACCCTGTATGCTTAAAGGGCCGGGCAGCGCTCCCCGCATCCGCCCCGCGGTTCCCCCAGTCCCCTGGGTGCTAAGCAAAATAGCTTACCTTAGCTTAGCTTAGCTTAGCTTACCTTACCTTAGCTTACCTTAGCTTAGCTTAGCTTAGCTTAGCTTAGCCCAGCTTAGCTTAGCTTAGCTTTGCTTATCTCATCTTAGCTTAGCTTAGCTTAGCCTAGCCTAGCCTAGCCTAGCTTAGCCCAGCTTAGCTTAATTTAGCTTAGCGTAGCCTAGCCCAGCTTAGCTTAGCTTAGCTTAGCTTAGCTTAGCTTAGCTTAGCTTAACTCATACTAACTTAGCTTAGCTTAGCTTAGCTTAGTTTAGCTTAGCTTAGCTTAGCTCATCATAGCTTAGCCTTGCTTAACTTAGCTTAGCTTAGCTTAGCTTATCTCATCATAGCTTAGCCTGGCTTAGCTTAGCTTAGCTTAGCTTAGCTTAGCTTAGCTTATGCTGCTTTCCTAGGGGCTCCAACTCCTAGTTAGGGTCGCACTGGGATAATTTAATGTGTGGTTTCGCCGATCGTCGCGGGTCCTCCCCCTCCTCCCCCTCCCCCCGTAGACCAGACGTTGGCCGCTTTTGGCGGCTGCTTTGGGCGACTGGTCAGAACCACTCCCCCCAGTCTGCTGGCGCGACTGGTAAAAGCAGATCGACTGAGCACCTGCCAGACCCAGACCCCTCCCTCCTCCACCCCTCGGCCAAATGCCGAAACCTAGACTTGCAGAACGCTTTCCAGGGGCGACCTGGACGAGCTCGCCGCGCGCTCCATGCCCACGCTGCTCGCGCTGGCTCCGGCGCTGCTGTCCGCAGCGGCGCGCCCGGGCCTCCAGCGCCTGGAGGCGTTCGAGGTGCTCAAGGTGGCGCTGAAGTGCGTGCACTCGGCCGTCTACATGGCGGTCAACGAGGGCCTCCAGAAGGACATCGACGCGTGGATGCAGATCGTCTTCGGTGCCGTGGAGCTTCCGGCCCTGCTGCAGGGCCAGCCGACCTCCGCCGACGACGCGTCGCTGGAGTTCTCCCCCGTGGCCAAATGCCGCAAGTGGGCGTTCCACATCCTGTTCCGCTTCATGCACCGCCACGGCAGCCGCCGGCGGTGCGTGAATGGCTTCGAGCAGTTCGCCGAGGCATGGAGCTGCAGGTACGAGTCGCCGACGGCGCAGGTGTGCATGCGGGAGGCCTGCGCGTCCCAGGGCGGCGGCTGGGTGCCCCGGCGCTCGCAGAGCCTTGCGCTGCTGAACCTGGCGGATGCCTGCAGTCGCGACGGCGCCTACGAGGCAATACGGCCGAGGCTGCAGGAGCTGCTCGTGGCGGGCATCTTCCCGCTGCTGCGCTTCGGGCCGCGGGACGCCAGACTGTGGCGGGAGGACCCCGAGGAGCTCCTTCGGCAGATGTCGAGCGACTTCGCCGCGGACTCCATGCAGGACCCCAGGGTGGCAGCGACGGAGCTCGTGGAGAGGCTCCTGCGCCACAGGAAGTCCGAGGTCCTGGTGCCGCTGCTGCTCTTCTGCCACCAGCGCCTGGAGGCGCAGCGGAGCCGCCCCACCGACCCGGAGCTCTGCGCCGACAAGGACGGGGCGCTGCTGCTGCTGGGATGCATGGGGGAGCAGCTGCTGGAGCTGGACCCCGCACAGGCGGGCCAGAAGAGGAAGAAGAAGAAGAAGAAGGCGGCCGCGAGGGAGGGCGACGCGGGCGTGGCCCCGGTGAGCGTGGCGGAGCTCCTCGACAACCACGTGCGCCCCGAGCTGTCGGGCCCCGTGCCGTTTCTGCGGCTGCGGGCGTGCTGGGTGTACAGCCAGTTGGCCAGGCGCGCCCGCCTGGGCCCTCCAGGCGCCCAGGTCGGGCGCAAGGGCGGGATCGGGAAGTGGGTAGAGACAGATGCGTACCGGTAATTACCGCTACCACTGCCTCGTTTTCGCCCCTGGGGGGCCTCCTGGGAGGCCCTCTCGTCACCACTACTGGCTTCGCCTCGAGCTTCTGGCCAGAAGGCACCCAAGGAGAGGTCCTGGGAGTAGGGTTGAGTCGGGCACATCCCTCTACAGGAGGAGTATCCAGAAATAGTCAACAAATAATCTGGGGACGATTTTTCGTTTTCTTCCTTCCCTTTCCATTTTGGAGTATTCTGTGACTATTTCTAATTCTTCTTTCAAGATCCGCCTGTAGGAGTACATGCCCGACCCAAGAGTGGGGGCATCGGTACGTTTTGGCTTCCCCAGGGCACGAGACCTGCCGCGTGCAGCTGGTTTCGCCCTGCGCCGCAGGGCGCAGTCCTCGATACGCTGGCGCCTTGGGCGCTGGGAGGCGCGAGCGCCCGTGTGCTATCCCCCCCCCCTCGCGGGCGGCGAACATATCCTCCTCCTCCTCCTCCTCCTCCTCCTCCTCCTCCTCCTCTTTCCCCTCCTCCTCTTTCCCCTCCTCCTCCTGCTTCTCCTCCTCATCCTCCTCCTCCTGCTTCTCCTCCTCCTGCTCCTCCCTCCTCCTCCTCCTCCTCCTCCTCCTCCTCCTCCTCCTCCTCCTCCTCCTCCTCCTCCCCCTCCTCCTCCTCGTCGTCGTCCTCCTCCTCCTCCTTCTCCCACTCCTCCTCCTCCCCCTCCCCCTCCCCCCCCCTCACGGGCGGCGAACATATCCATATCCACGCCCTCGCGGTCAAGACTCGGGAGCTGGATCCCGTGGATGCGCGGTCGTATGGCCACGGTCCCTGCGGGACCTCCGCGAAAAAAGGCCCCGTATATCCCTGGGTGCGCGGCCCAGGGGCCCAGCCGGCGAGGCCGTGGATACGGATACATTTTCCGCCCTGAGGCGGAGGAGCACGCGGGCACCCCGAGCTCGCGCGAGACCTCGGAGGCCGCCCAAACGAAGATCTCCGACGATGTTTTTTCCTCGACGTTCTTTTGGGGGGGCGCCTCCTCGTCCTCCTCCTCCTCCTCCTCCCTCCTTCTCTCCTCCTCCTCCTCCCTCCCTCCTCCTCCTCCTCCTCCTCCTCCTCCTGCTCCCCTCTCCTCCCCCCTCTCCCTCCTCCTCCTCCTCCTCCTCCTGCTCCTCCTTCCCCTCCTCCTCCTCCTCCTCCTCCTCCTCCTCCTCCTCCTCCTCCTCCTCCTCCTCCTCCTCCTCCCCCTCCCCCTCTCCCCCTTCCTCCTCCTCCTCCTCCTCCTCCTCCTCCTCCTCCTCCTCCTCCTCCTCCTCCTCTCCTCCTCCTCCTCTCCTCCTCCTCCTCCTCCTCCTCCTCCTCCTCCTCCTCCTCCTCCTCCTCCTCCTCCATCCCATCCTCGAGGTGCAGCGGCGGCCACGTGCCGGGAGTGTCTTCGCCTCGCTGGGGATCCGGAGCTGCCGGTGCGGGCGCGGGTGGCCGGGCGTTTTTCGTAAGGGGGGGGCCCTTCTTCTTCTTCTCCTCCTCCTCCCTCCTCCTCCCCCCCCCCTCCTCCTCCTCCTCCTGGTCCTCTTCCTCGTCCTCCTCCTCCTCCTCCTCCTCCTCCTCCTCCTCCTCCTCCTCCTCCTCCTGTACAGGCCTGTCCCTCTACGGGGGGAATGTTCAAACATAGTAACAGGAAGTCGTTTTTTATTTTTTGTTTTTGTTTTTTTGTGTTTTTAATGTTTCGTCCCAAATCCCCCTGTACGGGGACACGCCCGACTTCAAGCAAGCTCGCCTGCACGCAAGAGTGACCCTTCGCTGGAGTGACCTCTGGTGCGGGCTCACTGGGGTCCCCTCGATCGCTCAGCGCGATGCGTCAGCGGCTGCTTGCGCGTCTGTGTCTGGCCACCTTGCGCCCCCACGGATCACTCTTGCCTGGGGCCACGCCTGCGTGTGGCCGACCAGCGGGGGGGGTGAAGCGAGGCGCACCCTAGGCACACCTTCGGGGCCCCGTGTCGGTCCCTTTGCCGCTGGGGCTCCTGTCTAGGGGAACGAGCAATGACATAAACATAACAACTCGGAGGTCCGCGGGGATTTCTCGGATCCGCGCTGGACCCCCCTGGCGGCGCCTCCGATGTCTATGTGATTCTTCGTTCCCCTGCTCTCCTGGAGCCCTGGACCCTCTCCCCTCCCACTTCTCGCCCCCCCCGTTGCGACTCGCCCGAGGTGGGCGGCTGCCTGATGGCGTTCCTGGAGCGCGAGGGGGACGGCGAGGTTCGCGCCGCGATCGCGGAGAGCCTCGGCGAGCTCCTGGAGCGCCTGCTGCTCACGCTGGCCGAGGCGCCCTGCGAGGATCGGGGGTAGCGGCAGGTGGTTCTCAGACGCTCGTCTTGGGGGCCTTCCCAGGGCCCACCCGGCGGAGCTGTTCGGCTCTGCTTCGACTCCAGTGCGACTCCAGATCGACTGCGGTTCGACTTCAGCTCGACTCACGCTCGACTCTAGCTCGACTCGAGTCGGCGGACGGTCGACGCAGCACCGACGCACCCAGGAGGTCCCCAGAGCGATCATCCAATGCTTCGCAGGGAAAGCGTGTGCACAGACACGCCCCCAGCGGATTGCTCGTGGGCTTCACGGGAGGGTGGCGGTGCACCAATCAGCATTGAGGGCCAGCGGGTTCGTGCGCCGCCGCCCTCCCCGAAGGCACGGGGCACGCTCGCCGGCGGGCGCCTGTGAGTGCTTTCTCGTGGCGCAGCTGCGACTGGCCCAGGAGGGAAGCGTCGACCCCCAGTCGCCTGCTCGCCGCCGGCCGGGGCTGGGCCCCCCTCCCCGCCCAGGAGCGTCTGGATTCCCCATCCGCGGGCCCACCGGCGGTGCCTCGGCGATGCCAGGCCGCGGCCTCCCCGCCCGAGCCCGTGCCCCCTCGGAGGAGATCGCGGAGGGCCTGGAGGCGCTGGTCTGCAGCTTCCCGGCCGAGATCGTCCCCTTCGCGGCGCAGCTCGTCAGCCAGCTGGCCGCCAATTTCTACCAGGCGGACGCGCCGCTGCCGCTGGCGCTACCGCCGCCGTCGGTGGCGTCGGCGGCGGCGGCGGCGGCGGCGGCTGCGTCGTCGTCGTCGTCGTCGTCGTCGTCGTCGTCGTCGTCGTCGTCGTCGTCGTCGTCGGCGTCGGCGTCGGCGTCGGCGTCGTCGGCGTCGTCGGCGTCGGCGTCGGCGTCGGCGTGTGTTAGCCTACTGTGTGCTCACCCCGTTCGGTCACACCAGCAGAGCATTGCATCGCCTGCGTCGTATGGAAGGGCCTCGGTGGTTAAGCACACGTTGGCGCTAACACACGTTAAGCACACGTTGGCACTCCCAGGGACATATGGGAAACTATCGGACGTGGGGGGGGGGGGGGAAGACCAAAACCCAGAACATGTGGGGAAAGGTGGGGAATCCTGGGATTTGTGCCTCTTTCTTTGTGTGCCCCTGGGCTCCTTTGAACCATCCCGGCACCAGTCTCGTCCACGGATCGCTCGAGCCGCAGGCCAAAGCCGGAGAGGTCGCAGCGAACGGTGCGGGGACCCGCGCCGTCGGGCGCGCCGCGGCGGGGGCCTCGGGGCGGCGGCGCGGCTTTGGGGGGCGCGGGTCGTGCTCCCGGGGTGCCTCGGGCTCCAGGGTCCCCGGACTCGGCGGCGCGGCAAGGAGGGAGGGCAGAGGGGGCGGGCCTCTGCTCAGGAGGGAAGAAACACACAGACGCAGTCAATCGTCGACTCCCAGGAAAAGAGGGGACAATCTGGGAAGTGGGGAGGAAGACAGAACCCCAGAAAATGTAGGAAAATTTGGGGAATCCTGCTATTACACGCACGCACGCACGCACTCACGCACGCACGCACGCACGCACGCACGCACGCACGCACGCACGCACGCACGCACGCACGCACGCACGCACGCACACACACACACACACGCACACACAACACACACAACACACACAACACACACACAACACACACACAACACACACACAACACTCACAACACACACACACATATATATATATATATATATACATGTATTGCATTCTCGCTGTTTCGCGTGTCTGGCGCTAAAACATCGTCAGAAAAAAGGCTCCCAAAACCGGTCCGCGACGGCCCAAGAAGCCCCCAACAGGCCCCCAAGAGGGCCCAAGAAAGTCCCGAGACGGCCCCACAGCTGCCCAAGACGGCGCAAGAGGGTCCCAAGATGGCCCCAAGAGGGGCCCAAGAGAAGGAATGCGAACTGAAAAACCAAGCTCTCCGCCCCGAGATGCCCTCAAGAGGCCCCGAGAGGCCCCTGGGAAACCCCCAAGAGGCCCCACGAGGCCCCCAAGAGGTCCCACGATGCGTTTTAAACTGCCCTGGAGGCCCCCAAGAATGCCCCAAGAGGCCTTTAGGATGCCGCCCAGGAGCGCCCCGAGAGGGCAAAATCGCCGATTTGCATTAGTTTTCAATGTTTTTTTGCATTCTCGCTGTTTCGTGTTTCCGACGCTAAAGCACCGCCCAAGAGGCTCCCAAAACCGATCCGCGACGGCCCAAGAGGCCCCCAAGAGGCCCCCAAAATGGCCCGAGACGGCCCCACAGCTGCCCAAAACGGCGCAAGAGGGTCCCAAAAAGGACCCACAATGGGCCCAAGAGAGGGAACGCGAACTGAAGAATCAAGGTCTCCGCCCCAAGATGCCCCCAAGAGGCCCCAAGAGGCCCCCAGGAAGCCCCCAAGAGGCCCCACGAGGCCCCCAAGAGGTCGCACGATGCGTTTTAAACTGCCCCGGAGGCCCCCAAGACGCACCAAGAGGCCTTTTGAGATGCCGCCCAAGAGCGCCCGGAGAGGGCAAAATCGCCGATTTGCATTAATTTTCAATGTTTTTTTTGCATTCTCGCTGTTTCGTGTTTCCGGCGCTACAGCACCACCCAAGAGGCTCCCAAAACCGCTCAGCGACGGCCCAAGAGGCCCCCAAGAGGGCCCTAAGACGGCCCAAGAGAGCCTCGAGATGGCCCCAGAGCCGTCCAAGACTGCGCAAGAGGGTCCCAAGAAGGCCCCAAGAGGGGCCCAGCCGAGGGAACGCGAACTGAAAAATCAAGCTCTCCGCCCCAAGATGCCCCCAAGAGGCCCCAAGAGGCTCCCGGGAAGCCCCAAGAGGCCCCCAAGAGGCCCCAAGAGGCCCTCAAGAATCCCAAAAGAGGCTCCAAGAGGCCCCAAGACGGCACCCAAAAGGCTTCAAAACTCTTTCGAAGAGGCCCCCGAAGACATGCCAAGAAGGTCCCATGACGACTTCAAGAAGCAGTCCAGGATGCTCCGAGGAGGCCCCCAAGAGGCCCCCGAGAGAGCCCAAGAGGCCCCCAAGAGGCTCCCAAGCGGCCTCAAGCAGCATCCAGAAGGCTGGAAAGAGGCCCCCAAGAGCTCAGCGGTCCAGGCGGAGGCCGAACGAACATTTCTAGCCTGAGACTCCCGGAAGCCCAACAGGAAGCCCTAAGAGTTCGAACATCCAGCCTAGCTAGAACTTGAGCGCGCGCGAAGCGCGCGCGATGATTCTAGTACATATATATATATATACATATATATATATATATATATATATATATATATATATATCTGTCGGGGTACGGGGCCGGGGGCCTCTGGCCAGGTGCCTCGACTCGCCATGGGGGGACCCCCCCCCCGGGCCTCCTCATAGCCGCTCCGGGGCGTCTCCCGAGCGGCTCTGGACGAACCCTGGTGCTGTTTCAGCACCAGGTATGGCTCCCATCTTCGATCCATGTCGCCGAAGCACGTGGTAGAGGTTTCGGGAGGCCTCCAACATGGCTCCAGACGCTTCCAGGAACACTCCCAAGAGAGCCCTGGGAGGCCAAAATTGACGGTTTTCCGAGGGTTTCGGAAGGATTTTGGCCTTTTGTTTTTTTCGGTTGTACGACGCTCCACGACGGCCCAGGAGGTCTCCAGGTCCGCCCCCAAGCAGCCCCAGAGGCCCCCCAGACAATCCCAAGCCGGCCCCGGAGAGCCCAAGGCTGACCCAAGAAGCGCCCACGACAACCCACGAAGGCTCCAAAACAAGCCCAAGAAGGGCCCAAGAGAGGGACCACGTACCGAACACCCAGGGCTCCCGCCTCAACAGTGACCCCGGAGGCCCCAGGCAGCCCCCAAGAGTCCTCCAACATGGTTCTAAACGCTTCCAAGAGCACTCCTACGAGGGCCCCAGCAGGCTACAAATTGATGGTTTTACCATAGTTTTCGAAGGGTTTTGGCCTTCCAATCTCTGCGGCTGTCCGACGCTCCTGGGCGGCCCAGGAGGCCTCCGAGAACGCCCCCAAACAGCTCCAGAAACGCCCAAGGCCGCCCCGAGGCGGTCCCAGAGAGCCCAAGGCTGGCCCAAGAAGCGCCCAGGGCAACCCACGAGTGCCCCAAAACAGGCCCGAGAGGTGCCACCAAGACACGGACTGCGTCCGGAAAACCCAGGGCTTCCGCCTCAAGACAGCCCCAGGAGGCCCCAGGTAGCTCCCAAGAGGCTTCAAACATAGCTCAAGACGCCTCCAGGAGCACCCCCAAGAGTGTCCCAACAGGCCTAAATCGTTCGTTCTACCTAGGACTTGGAGGATCTCGGCCTTCTTGTCTTTTCGGCTTTTCGACGCTCCCATAGGGCCCAGCGCGCTTCCAGGTCCGCTCCCGGACAGCCCTGGGCGGGCCCAGAGAGCCCCAGGGAGCCCGCAAGACCGGCCCTACACAACCCAAAAATTTCTCGGCAGGATAGTCCGGGAGGGCGGAAGACCGGGGGAGCCTCTGGCGCCCCATGCTCCAGGAACGCTCCTCCGGAACATGGCGTGCGAACGATGAGGATCGGGGATCTCCGTTCCCATTTTCCAGAAGTGCGCTTCCGGAACACGTGGCTTGCAGTGCACGCCGCCGTCTTCGTGGTAAGAATCGTCGCGGGCATCGCACGTAAGCGGCGACCTCAACTAGAACCTGAGCGCGCGCGCAACGCGCGCGATGGTTCTAGTATATGCATTTGTATATATATATATGTATATATGGTTTGATGCATGTATGTTTGCCTGTACGTATGTATGTCTGTGCGTCTGCATGTCTGCCTGTATGCATGTATGCATGTATGTATGTACGTATGTATGTATGTATGTATGCATGCAAGTCTGTAGGTATGTATGCATGAATGCATGCTTGCATGCATGTGTGCACGTATGTATATATGCATGTATGTGCGTATGTGTGTATGTATGTTTGAATGTAAGCATGCATGCATGCGTGCGTGCATGCGTGCATGCATGCATGTATGTACGTTTGTTTGTTTGATATCATGCGCACTTATTCAAGGGAGCGAAGCTCAAAGGTGATTCGTTGGGCCGGACGGTCCCGTTCGTGCTTTGTCCAGTCCTTTCGTTTGAGGCATCTTCAACATTCCGAGAAGCAGACGCACCCCTCACGCAGATCGCGACGTGTGACGTCAGGGTCACCAAACGTACAGGATGTTCAACATGCTCGTATAACACCACCAGCACACAATACATTTCAATGATTTGGGGGTGGTTCTGGGACAAATTGCAGTTTCGCGTGAGACATCCCCCCAACAATGAAACCCGGCGGCAGGAGGCTCTTGAAGTTCGAAGAAGCTCCTAGAGAACCCCAAGACGACCCCAGAGGGCACCGAGAGGGATCGAGTATTATCCAAGATGGTCCAGATACGGCCAGTGAGAGCCCCAGCGGCGTCCCCAGACGCCATGTCCCTCAAGATGACAGCTGAAACCCTCCGCAGCCATTTGGGTTCAGGCCAGTGCAACACAAGGGACGCCAGTTCAGCGTTCCGGTGTGTCACATCCGAGGAGCTCGCTAAGCAACATATTCGTCGTGAAACCGCTTGCCTGAAGCGAGCAGCAGTGGTCCAACGATAGGGCAACACTTGAGCAGGACAATGTACGATGTCTTGGCAGAGGGAACTCTTGGAGAAAAATCTTCGCAATGAGCTGAAAGAGACGCTGTTGGAAGCTGAACTCAAAAAAGCCAAGGACAAAGTCCAGCGTAACCAACAAACCATCGAGAAGATCGAGAATTGGCACGACACGGTCATTGCGAAGCGTCTTGTTGACGTTGTGCCAGGCCAGCGTTCGGCCACAGTGTTGTATTGCCACGGGAAAGATGAGGACACACACGGCGAGCGTCCTCGTCCTGAAGAGGGTAATGACACGATTGCGGACTTGTTCCCTGATGACAAGGAACTTGTGACAAAATGGTATGCGTGGGAACACGGTGTAGAAGTGACGTTTCAAAGAGAGTTCCATGTAAGCAAACGGCGAAAGGTGTACGGGAAAAGGCATCTCATGGAGATAGCTTGGGGCTCTGATGAGCTGGAACGTAAGCTTAAACACGAGCTTTTGCAACCTTGCCGTCGCTACACATCTGACATGAAGTTGGCTCTGAAACTCTTTAGGCTTACGCCACATTCTTCAGGCTTACGCCACATCCGCCGACCCCTTAATTGAACTCAATGATCAGATGGTTCGAAACCGTTTGGCGGTCGTTTTGGGTTTTTTGTCGGGTTTCTTGGGAGCTCTTCGGGGCCTGAGGGGGGCATCTTTGGGGCTGTTCCGGCTACTCCTGGGCTCGTCTTCGAGCTCTCTTGGGCTTCTTTGGGCTCTTCTTGGGCTGCTTTGGCGTCCTCGTGGGCCGTCTTGGGGCCTTTTTGGCCCCCCAGGGGTGTTTTTTTGGTGCCCCCGGGGGCTCCTGGGGGCGGAAAGCTAGATTTTGTAGATTTTTGGTGGCCCTCTGGGGCTCTTCATGGTGCTGTCTTGGAGTCCTCTGGGGCCGTCTTGGGGGCCTCTTCGGCCGTCTTGAGGCCATCTTGGGTTTGGGCCGTCTTGGGGCCGCCTTGGGCGCCTGTTGGGCGGTTTTGGGGCGGTCTTCGGGGCCTCCTGGGCCGTCTTGAAGAGCCCGCAAGCCGAAAAGACGCAAAGGCAAGACACATAGGAAAACCACAATGGAAAATCATTAATTTTTACCTATCGACGCTCTCTTGGGAGGCTTCTTGGGGATCTCTTGGGCCGTCTTGGAGGTCTCTTGGCCCTTTTGGGGCAATCTTGGGCGTCTTGGAGCGTCCGTTTGGCGTTTCGGGGCCCTCGTGGGCCGTCTTGGAGGCCTCTTAAGGCTTTCTTGGCCCGTCTTCTTGCGGCCGGAAAAGCCCCGTGGCGCGCCTCTCGGGGGCCTCTGGAAGGCAGTTTTGACGCCGCCTCTCGGGAGCCTAGGGGGCCGAGGTGGAGAAGGAGGGGGAGGAGAAGGAGGGGGACACAGAGAGGAGGCTCTGGGTTATGGGTTATGGGTTGGAGGCTGCTTGTATGTGTATCGGGTTCTCGCGGCGCGCCTCTCGGGAGCCTCTGGAAGGCAGTTTTGACGCCACTTGGGAGCCGTTTCGGAGGCTCTGGGAGTCTTTTTGGGGCCTCCTGGGGGCCTTTTGGGAGCTCCTTGGGGCGTTTTGGCCGCCTTTTGGGGGCCTTTGGCGGCCTCTTGGGGCACTCTTCGGGCTCCCTGGGGCTCCCTGGGGCGGACAAGTAGAATTCTGAATTTTTGGTCGCCCTCTTCGGCTCCTCTTGGTGCCGTCTGGGAGCCTTCTTGGGCCGTCTTGGGGCCCTTTTGAACCGTCTTGGGGCCATATTAGGCCGTCGTGGGGCCGTCTTGGGGGGTTCTTTTGGGGTGTCTTGGGGCGGTCTTCGGGGCCTCTTGGGCCGTCTTGGAGCGTCGGAAAGCCCACACGGCGAATGTGTAAAACAAATACGTTTTACGAAGGAGATGAGCAATTTTTTGCGTCTAGGGACCCTCTTGGGACGCACCTTGGAGGCCTCTTGGGGGCGTCTTGGGCCATCTGGAGGCCATCTCGGGTGTCTTTGATCGCTCTTGGACCGTCTGGGACCATGTGGAACTCTCTTGGAAGCCAGTTGGAGCGCTCTTGGAGCGCTCTTGGGGCCGTCTTCAGGGCTCCCTTGGGCCGTCTTCGGCGCCTCTGGAGCCGTCTTGGGCCCCTCTTGGGCTGTCTTGGGGCCCTCTTGGAGGCTTCTTGGACCGTCTTGGGGCGGTCTTGGAGGCCTCTGGGGCCGTCTAGGAGCGTCGGAAAGCCCAAAAGGCGAACTTGTGAAACATCTACGTTTCACAAAGGAAACGGGCCAATTTTTGCGGTTAGAGGCCCTCTTGGGACGTATCTTGGATGCCTCTTGGGGCCTCTTGGGGGCATCTTGGACCGCTGGAGGCCATTTTCGGTGTCTTTGATCGCTCTTGGACCGTCTGGGACCATATAGAGCTCTCTGGGAGGCGACTTGGAGCGCTCCTGGAGCGCTCTTGGGGTCGTCTTCGGGGCCCTCTTGGGCTGTCTTGGACGCCTCTTGGGCTGTCTTGGGGCCCGCTTGGGTCATCTTGGGACCCTCTTGGAGGCTTCTTGGGCCGTCTTGGGGCGGTATTGGGGTCCTCTTGGGCCCTCTGAGAGCATCGGAAAGCCCGGAAGGCGAATGTATGAAAATTGTATGCTTTACGAAGGGAATGGGCAACTTGTTGCGTCTAGGGACCCTCTTGGGACGCATCTTGGAGGCCTCTTGGGGCCTCTTGGGGATCTCTTGGGCCGTCTTGAAGGCCTCTGAGGCCATCTTTGGGCCAGCTAGGGCGTCTTGGAGCGCTCGTTTAGCGTCTCGGGGCCCTCGTGGGCTGTTTTGGAGGCCTCTTGGGGCTTTCTAGGCCCGTCTTGAGGCCCTCGTGGGCCCGGAAAAGCTTCGTGATGCGCTCGTCCGGGGCGAGGGGGGGGGGGTCAAATCTCCGGTTTGGGGTCCCTTGGGGGGATTATGGGGGGGGGAACTATCTCACACGCCTAGAGACCCACAAGGGGTCGGCGGACATTATCCAGAAGGTCATGTCATTCATGCCGCCCTACACCACGCATTTGCAGCAGCAGGTGGATGCTGAACAAGAAAGGTTGGATTCGCCGAAGCCATGGTAAGAAACTCTATGTTACAAGGGCGCCCTGTGCAATCTCTTGCTGCTAGCAGCTTAGCATTACCGGACTCGTCTTGCGATGTGCCTGCGTTGCTGCATGCGTCGCCGCAGCTGAACTCATACGCCTCAAGTTACAGTTTGTAGCTTTCGCAGCTATTGTCTGCCCAAGGCTGCTGCATCCTGCCGGCGCATTTCCTCACGTGCGTTCTAGCAAGTGTGCGAGGCTGACAGTTAGAGGCAGCGAGCATACATGTGACGGGGATGTAGACTGGGTGGGGGGGGAGGGGCAGAGGAGTTGGTTGGCTGGATGAGGGGTCGAGCGTGATTGTTAACTACGCAACTTTATTTTCCGGTCAAGTTCACCAGCTATTTTGCTACAGCCGCACATCTAGCTTCAGAGTGGCAGCGCTTGCCATTACGCTGTGTATCTGTTTGGAGGCGAGGCAGATCAGAGTTACCTTTGTCGCAGTTTCCCCAAAGCCATTTTCAACTAATAAGTGGTATTGCAGATGTCTCTCAAGGAGACACGTTGCCTCGTTGCCTCCCCTGTATGACATGCGCGCGTGCTTTTGAAGTGTGAACCATTTCGGCTTTGAGACGAGTAGCACTGGCGAGTGTGGATCGTGGGCGCGCTGGACGCAAACAAGCAAAAACAAGTGGCACAAGAGGCCTCTAAGATGGCCTCAGATGCCCCGAGCAGGCTCCGGGTCGCAGCGTTCATTGATGTCCCATTCGGTTTCCATGTGTTCTAGCAGTTTCCATGTTTGTAACCTCCGTCCAACGTTGCTTCAGATGACCAGAGAAGCCCCGAACTCGGCCCGCGAGGGCTCCAGGATGGCCCATGAGGCCCCTCAAGCTCAGATTTTCTTGAGATTCTTGCAATGAGGAGGTTGGGGGAAACAGTTAGTGGACGCCCCCCCGCCCCCTCAAACTCAAGATTGGCACGCGCGGAGGGGGCTGCGGTCGAAGCGGAACTCATTGGTACCGCACCGTCAATTTTGAGCGTTGGGGGGTGGGGGGGCGTTGACCGATGAATGCGGCATGTGCGTTCGCTTTTTCTCTGAGGCCTGGGGCCCAGACATCTGACTGCGCCAACTTTCTTGGCGCGTGGGCCCCAAAGGTCCGGGTCGCTTCCCCGGGGCCTGTTTTTCTCGAGGCGTTTCCGGGCGCCCCCGAGGCCCGGCGGGGGCCCCCAGAGGCTGAAAGCGGGCCAAATCCCGCCGCTCCAATTTTTTTGGAGCGTCGGATCTCAGGGAAGGCAGTGTTTTGGCCGCGCGGCGGCGAGGGCGGTCTCTCCGAGGCCCTGCGCGGGCCCGGCGGGCGGGGCGCCGCGGGCTCCTCTGCGCGGGGGCGGTGGCCCCCCGCTTTCGATTTAGTGGCTTCGGTGGGCCCCTCGGCATGGCCTCGGTTCAAGTCGGGCGTGGCCTTCTTCTGGAAGACTTTTCAAAAGTAGTCAAGGAATAGCTGGGGGGCGATTTTTCTATAATTCCCAACCATCCTGTGGTGTTGGGTCCTCGATTTGAACAGACAACGCCCGCGTCCTTCCTCCCTCTGCCCCCCCTCCCTCTCCCCATCATCAGCATCGCCGTCACCATCATCATCGTCATCATCATCATCATCATCATCATCATCATCATCATCACCATCATCATCAGTTCGGCACACTCCTCGCACGGTTCGTGGCCCCATAGGGGGCTCCACCGAAGGCCGCAGTGGCTGCGTTCACATGCGCCCACCGCGCCCATTTCGGCACATCCCTCACAAGTTTCGTGGCCCCACTTGGAGCTCCACCGAAGGCCGCAGTGGCAGAGCGCCTCCGCGCGCCCGCGTGCCCGCGGGAGGGCGCCCCAGAGTCCAGGCCGCGAGGGCGCGGATGCGGACAGGTTCGCCGCTGGTGACCGGCCCCCCCGTTGCCTCTCGGGCCAGCGCGTTCAGCAAGCTGCGACAGAATCGTGGCTTCATCAATGGGTGCGGTTTCAGCCCCCTTCCATTCGATTCTGTCTCGTTGCTTGCGGGTGGTTGCCAGTTTTACAGTTTGTCTTAGGTCTTCTTCAGGTTTTCTATGGGAAGTCGAAGTTTACTTTATGGAAGAAAGGGGCCTCGTTCCTGATTCAGGGTTCCTTCTGACATCGCTTCGACTATAGCCCCCCCCTTTGCTACCCCTCCTTTCGTCCGAGCCTATCGGAGGCCCCCCGGTCGACGCTTCCTCTGCCGCCGTTTCTTCGGGCGCAGGTGATGGGCTCCGCGGGCGAGGACGATGACGAGGCGCGCCAGCGGAGGAGGAGGAGGAGGAGGAGGAGGAGGAGGAGGAGGAGGGGGAGGAGGAGGATGAGGAGGATAAGGAGGAGGAGGAGGAGGAGGAGGAGCGAGGGGAAGGATGAGGAGGAGCAAGGGGAAGGATGAATGAGGAATGGGGAAGGATGAGGGATGATGAGGAGGAATGAAGGAACGAAGGGCTTGGGGTGAGGAATGGGAGCGTGAGGAGTCAGGAGTCAGAAGTGATGAGTGATGCATGATGGTGGTCATGTCGAGGAGATGGTCGAGGAGGAGGAGGATGAGGATTTTGCAGGGAGGCAGTAGAGTAAGATGAGGAAAGGAGGAGTATAATGAGGAGTAGGATGAGAAGGTGGATGAGGATGAGGATGATGATAAGGATGAAGATGTGGCTGAGAGTAATGATAATGATAATGATACTGATGATGATGATGCTGATGATGCTGATGATGCTGATTCTGATGATGATGCTGATGATGGTGATAATGGTGGCGGTGGCGGTGATGATGATGGCGATGACGATGGATTCTGATGCTGCTGATAGTAATGCATATGTGATGATGAAGATGACGATGACGATGACAATCATGATGATGACGATGAAAACGGTGATGGTGATACTGATGCTGTTGCTGATGACCATGCTGCTGATGATGAAGATGCTGATGATGCTGATGCTGATGCTGATGATGACGATGATGCTGATGATGATGATGATCATGATATTGTTGTGGCTGCTGCTGGCGACGATGATTATGATGCTGCTGCTGCAGCTGATGATGGTGGTGGCGATGATGATGATGATGATGATGATGATGATGCTGATGATGGTGGTGGTGGTGATGATGCTGATGTTGTTGATGATTATGCGAATGCTGATGCTGACGATGGTGATGGTGCTAATGATGACGCTGATGATGATGATGATGATGCTGATGATGATGATGATGGTGACGTCGCTGATGATGATGGTGCCGCTGACGATTATGATGATGACGATGATGATGCTGATGATGCCGATGATAATGACGATGGTGGTGGTGGTGGCGATGATGATGGTGATGCTGCTGATGATGCTGCTGATGATGACGATGATGATAATGCTGATGCTCATGCTGATGACGACGATGATGATGATGATGCTGATGCTAATGCTGATGATGAGGATGACGGAGCTGACGATGATGATGACGACGGCGATGCTGATGACGACGATGATCATCTGGTGATGCTGGTGATGATGATGCTGATAATGATGCTGCTGATGATGGCTATGATGATCATGATGATGATGATGAAGAAGAATAAGAAGAAGAAGCTGATGATGACGATGATGATGATGCTCATGATGATGATGAGGCTGACGATCACGACGACGACGACGATGATGATGCTGATGATGATGCTGATGATGATGATGCTGATGATGCTGATGCTGTTGCTGCTGCTGGTGATGCTGTTGATGCTGCTGCTGATGGTGATGCTGCTGCTGATGATGCCGCTGCTGATGATGAGGATGATGATGCTGATGCTGATACTGATGATGACGATGCTGCTGATGCTGATGATGATGATGATGGCGATGCTGATTCTGATGATGCTGATGATTGTGATGATGCTGATGATGTTGTCGGTACTGATGC
>CAUYUJ010006243.1:17500-18517 GCA_963575745.1 Prorocentrum cordatum | reverse complement strand
AGGGAGGATGGGAGCTTTGCCACGTTCTCCGCGCGGGCGCCTAGCCCCCGAAGCCGCGGCCGACTATGCGTGCGCCCGCCATTCGGGGCGCGCGCGCGCCGGACCCCGTCGGCCCCAGACTGCCGTCTGCCCAGATAGCGGGCGGTTGTGAGGACTTTGCGCCTGGTGCCGTCGACGGCGACGACGATGACGACGGCGGACGGCGACGATGACGACGACGACGACGACGACGACGACGACGACGACGACGACGACGACGACGACGACGACGACGACGACGACGACGACGACGACGACGACGACGACGGGGACGACGACGACGACGACGACGACCGACGGACGACGGACGAGGTCGGAGGGACGAGGGGATGGGGCGCCCCCGCCTCCTCCCTCCCTCTCCTCCCTCCTACTCCTCCCCTCCTCCTCCTCCTCCTCCTCCTCCTCCTCCTCCTCCTCCTCCCTCCCCTCCTCCTCCTCCTCCCCTCCTCCCCCTCCTCCTGGCCCCCCTCTCCCCCAGACCCCCTGGCAGACTGCTGCCTTGGCCCGTGGGCCCCAGGAGTTCACGGCTGCCTCCTGGGGGGCACATGTGCTCCCACTGGGCCTTCCTTTGCCGACGGCCTCTGGGGGCTCGAGGCAGGCCCCCCGGAGGCCGAGACGATGGCGCAGCGTCGGGCAGCAGGAGGGGGGGGCAGGGTCGAGGCTCTTGGCTCCAGGAACTCGCCTGCCTCCTCCGGCCTCCAGAG
Organism: Prorocentrum cordatum; assembly: GCA_963575745.1. NCBI lineage: Eukaryota > Dinophyceae > Prorocentrales > Prorocentraceae > Prorocentrum > Prorocentrum cordatum. Next base: position 17,774 of record CAUYUJ010006243.1, on the reverse strand, counting down.
GCAGTCTTCGGGCCCTTGTCAGGAGGGGGAAAAGACACACAGGCACAATTAATCGTCGACTCCCAGGAAAACATGGAAAATATGGGAAGTGGGGGGGAAGACACAAACCCAGAAAATATGAGAACATGTGGGGACTATTGGTATCTGTGTCTATTTCTTTGTGTGTCCCATGGCCCCTTCAGAAACATCTGGAGGTAGGACAAGGTGTGCGGCATCAAGGGGTGTGGTGCCGATGCTGAATCTGGCGGTGTTATCTATCGCAGAAGGCAGAAGG
>CAUYUJ010006243.1:10000-12500 GCA_963575745.1 Prorocentrum cordatum | reverse complement strand
GCCGGTTTGCATGGCTGGGCAGGTGTGCCGCAGTGGAGTGTGCGGCCTCTCGAAAGGCTGCCCGAGCCGAGGCGTCGGGGCGGCGCAGAGGCAGGTTGCGCGGGTCGGCGGCGGCCCCCCCCCCCCCGAGAACGCCAGAAGCTCGGCTTCACGAGCGGCTCGGGTGAGCTGCGCGGAGCGGTGAACGGTCGTGGAAGCGCGAAGTTGGCGTCGCAGCAAAACGGGGTCGTTGGCGCCGACACTGGCGCGTCAGCTGCCCGCGTAAGGTCGCGCGTGAGCGCCCTCGCCTCCAATGCAGCGTGCCGCGCTGGCGTCCCGGCCGCCGCGTGAGGTGGCTACGTCATCTCGCGTAAGACCAGTTTGGATCGTCGCTCAGGTGGAGGTGGAGAGTGGGCACGGCGGCGAGTCATGGCATGGTAGCATTCGAAAATCCAGGGTTCGCTAGCGACTTGTGTCCTGTCAACACAGCCGGGGAACCCTCCCGAACACACGCGAAACCCCTCCAGAAGGGTTCCAAGAGGCTTTTCAGAGGGTTTCGGGAGGGTTTCGGAAGGCTCTTCGTCGTTTTGAGGGAGACCAGTCTCTCGCGAACCCTGGGCTTTCTAATGCCAGCGAGAAGGCTTTGAGCATGCTCATCATCCAGGTGCACACCACAGGCATACCATCCGTATTAGCGAGAGCGACGACGGGCAGCCTGTGCGTGAGCTGCCAGAAAAAAAAAAAACATTCGCGAGCGCAGGCACGGCGCAGGCGCACTTGGCAGAGTCGCTGGCACGATGGATGCTGCCACGAGGAGGCGTCTCGAAGCCAGCAAGACGCGACGCCCCTAACCAGTAGGGTGACCACGTGATCGTTTTCTGATTCATTGTTTTGCCGATCGGCGAGGGCCCTCGCATCCCCCTCCCCCCCCATGGAGTAGATCTTGGCTGTTTTTGGGCGCCTGTTTCGAGCAGGTGGGGTCTCCCCCGTGGGACGCGCGGTTGTAAACAGCCGCGCTAAGCAGAGGTCCGGAGCCAGACCCCCCCCTCCTCCCCCCCTTCCGCCCACTTGGTCGAAACGCCGAATAAGAAAACGCTCACCCTCACCGTGCGCACGCTGTCCGGGCAGCTGGGGGTGAGGAGGCCCTTGCGCATCTTTGGCAATATTCAGTGCAGTCCATCGCAGCCTGGCACGCGACCGTCACGCGGTATTGCGATGCCCTCTGAGGCTGTTTTTCGTGCTCATGTGCGTTTTTGCACTCAGCTTCTCTCTCACACCGTGCGGTGAGTCCGTTGGGATTCGGGGCGATCGCGCAGTTTTGGGGCCCGCGTCGTTTGGGACCCCAAGCAAGGGCGGGGGCACTCCCCTGTGCTGGCCGGGGTCGTGGGGGCCCTCCCTCCCCCCCCCGCTTAACTCGGTGCAGGTGGCCTTTCCTGGGCACGGCGCGTCGGCGCCCGCTCTCGGTCAGCGCCCGCCGGACAAAAAGGAACTCGAAGAAGGAAATCTTCGACGCGGAGCTCCCCGCGACAGTGCCCGCGTTTGCATCATGTGTTTAAGTTGGACAGGCCAGGTCAACTGCTCCAAACATCTCTGTCCACACCTCGGCCGCTCCTTGCGTATCGTGCTGGTGCCAGTGTTCTGTCATGTGGATGCAGAGTTAGGGGGCCACATGCGAACCCTACCCCTACCCCCCACGATTTCTGAAGGGGGAGGGTGGGGTAGGGTTCGCATGTGGCCCCCTAAGAGTGGCTGCGGGATAGGCAGCTCAGGAGGGCAGCCGCCTCCTGAGAAGCGGACCTAACGCACGTGGCAGCGAATCTATCAACGCTGGTGGTGCCGTGACCGACCCGCTGCTCGACCTCACGGCGTGCCTGACGCGAGCCTTCGCAGCGAGCAGGCAGAGATGGCAGCAGCAGCATAAGCATTCGAGGCCTGGGAGGTCAAGGTATCTCGGCGGCGAGCGAGGGGGAACGTGAGAAGGAGAAGGCCTTTTCGGAAGGCGGCGGGACTTTTCCGAAGCACTCGCTCAGACAACTTTTGAGAAGGCCCGCCCGTTCTCACTACCCCTTTGGGCTCGCAGCCAAGTGTCCTCTTGGAATGCAATGTCAGCAGGCCGCGAGCACAACGACGCCGCAATAAGCCCTCCCCGGCCGAACCACAGCAGGAGACTTGCTGGGCACCGGCGCGCGAGGCTCGCAGGATGCCAGGGTGCGGACGGATGCGGGCAGTTGCCTAGGCAGGGCGCTGACCGATGGAGCGAGCCAACGGCGCCCTCCCGCAATGCGATCGAAACCAAATGGTAAGGATGGGTAACCTTTCCCGAGGGTGCCCTTGCATCCGTGCCTCTTTGGTCCATCCTTGCAGGATGGGCTACGCACGAATGGCACTCTGTATGATCATTCTGAAATAATCGACCGCGGTATCGCACTCAGGAAAATTGACCCCCTGCCCATTTTTCGGGAAACATGAGCCCTAGTGAATGGTTTCCAGGGGGTAACGAAAACCTGGTTTGTTATTCCAA
>CAUYUJ010006243.1:0-7500 GCA_963575745.1 Prorocentrum cordatum | reverse complement strand
TACTAGTAATCATACTGATAATACTCATACTACTAGTATTAATCACCATACCACTACTATTCATAATAACATCATCTTTATTAATAGTACTAGTTATGATATGGTGAGGAGGATGATGAGGAGGATGAGGATGAGGAGGAGGAGGACCAGTGTAAACCCAAGAGTCATCAACGATGTTGGAGTAGCTTCCTTTCAAGCTCCCTCCTCATATTCCCCTACAGCGGTTCATTTCCATTGATAGAACTGCCTCGTTGGAAGACACCCGTTTGAAGACCCTGAAGCATGCCAAAACATTGTTGTCGGGATTTCAACGCCACGGATCAACCTGCCTGTTGCGCCTTGGCGACCGTGAATCGTGCCAGAACGCCATTCCTAGGACTTCGAAACAGAGAACCAACGTAACTATTGCAGCCGCGTGGTCCTGATTCCTTCCAACACGCAGATTCTGGAACGCCGACGAGGGGAATCCGTGCAACTCTGGCAACTTTCCAAAACGAATGTGCGCGGCGCTGCAGCGATATCCGCATGTTGAAAAGGAACCGCCATCAATCCGTGAAACTTTGGCAACTTTTCAAAACGAATGTACGCGGCGCTAAAGCGAGATCCACATTTTGAAAAGGAGCCGCCTTTATCCGTGAAGGTCTTGAAATGTTCAAAACGGATGGACGCCGCGCTAAGACGAGAGCCACATTTTGAAAACGACCCGCCCTTAATCCGTGAAGCTCTTACAAATTTACAAAAAGAATGTGCGCCGTACTAAGACGAGAGCCACATTTTGAACACCACCTGCCCTTACTCAGTTAAACTTTAGCAACTTTTAAACCGAATGTGCGCCGCGGTAAGGCGGGAACCACATTTTGAAAACCACCCGTCCTTAACCCGTCAAGTTTTTTTGCGTGTTTTACAAGGAATGTGCGTGGCGCTAAGGCGAGAATCACATTTTGAAAACCACCCGCCCTCCATCGGTGAAACTGTTGTCAAATTTTCAGCTTCAAAGTCATACATGTTGAGGAAGTGTCAGGCGAAACGCCCGGCCCGCCCTAAAAACTGGCCTCGGGGTGCGACAGGACAAAGTTATCTATCAGGAAAAGGAATAGAGGAGGCGGAGGAGGAGGAGGAGGAGGAGGAGGAGGAGGAGGAGGAGGAGGAGGAGGAGGAGGAGGAGGAGGAGGAGGAGCGCCGTGTGTCTCCTCGGGGCGGGCGTCTGGGAGGCGACGGGGCGGGGGCTTGGGCCGGGGCGGGGGGAGGGGTTGGAGCCCCCCGTCCACTGCTCCCCACAAACAGGGGTTTATCATTCCCGGGGAATCATGCTCCCTTGTCAATTGTTTTCGGACTACTTTCGGTAGCCGCGCCCCGCTCGAAAAGCTTCGACACGGCCGTCCAACGGGCTTGCATCCTGACCGCGCATCCTCACTACCAGTTTTGTCTGTGCTGCACAACCTGCGCGCTTCAGCCGCCCCCCGAGCTCCTGGCAGAGACGTTGTCAACCTTCGGTGTGACGAGCAACACAGGCAGTGGGAGCTGCTCGGGGGCGGGGAACGAGACGTGCAGGTTCTTTGTTGGAGTTTCACCACTCGCAGTACCAGGTCCGCGCGACGGTGGCGGATCGGCTCACGGCCGAGGGGGCGGAGCGCAAGATATAGGAACGGCGCCACGAGGTGCACTCGACCGAGCGATCGGCCATATCGTGAACAGCCAGCAGTCAGCTAGAGGGCCCAGCAAAAAGTCGAGGTGGAACACGCGGTAGGCCTCAGTCGTCTCTCCCTCCAGCGACCCCGCGAGCATCCAGTACTTGTGCTAGGTTTCGCGAGCTTGTCCAGACAGGTCTACTCCCCCTCCCCCTCGGAATGCTGCTCGGCTCGTCATGCAGCTCCAGAGGCCATTTTCCATGCCTCTGACCGAGGCTTAGCAACTATGTCGCTCAAGTCGGCGCGAATCAGCCCCTGCGGTTCTTCCTCCCGCCTTTCCTTCCTCCCTTCCTTCCCTCTCCCTCCCTCTGTATTCCGTTCTCGTCCGCCTGCCTCCGGTCTCATCCTCCCTCATTTTCCCCCCGTTTCCTCTACGTCCTCCGTCCTCCTCCTCCTCCTCCTCCTCGTCCTCCTCGTCCTCATTGTCCTCCTCCTCCTGCTCCTGCTCCTGCTGCTGCTCCTCCTCCTCCTCCTCCTCCTCCTGCTCCTCCTCCTGCCGTTGTGGCTCAAGCACGAGAGGGCTCAAGCACGAGAGGGGCTCAAGAGGGGTAGCTTCGCTGAGCAGTTGTCGTGCCATGTCGTGTTTTCTTGTGACTCCGAGCGTCGACCTTGCGTGGTGGAGAAGAGAGTTGCAATCAGGCAGGCTTTGGTCAATACCGAACCGTTCAAGCAACACGTTTCGTTTATGAATCTGCGGCCCAACACGCCTACACATGCTACGATTCTAGGTCTGGCATGCTTGATGACAGTGTTGGTGCTGAGCCTTGGATATTACGTGCATGCGAATCCAGGGGCAAGTACTGGAGAGGTACCGTAGTCCCAAACCTTCCCATGCGATGTGGGATCCGAGCAGATCGTCACACGTGACGAGTGCGGATTTACACTGGAAGTACGCGTGGAGACTTGCATGGGGGCTCTTCATTAAGTAGGGCGGCGAAACGTGTACCATGCGTGTTCTGCGAGATTCTATGAATATCCGTAAGGGCTTCGCCTCCTGCCGCCGGCCCCCTCTCTCGGAGAATGGGCTATGGAAGAGCGAAGTCATGATGCTTTGGCTTCGCCGTGAAGCAGTGTTGGGACCTGTGTTTTTCGACCCTGACCCTACGGATCTGCGTGAGGGGTGCCGCCGAATTTCAGAAATGTGGCAAATCCCATGTGTTTTTAGACCCTGACCCTGCCGATCTGCGTGAGGGATGCCGCGGGATTTCAGAAATGTGGCAAATCCCATGTGTTTTTGGACCCTGACCCTGCCGATCTGCATGAGGGGTGCCACGAAATTTCAGAAATGTAGCAAATCCTTTGTGTTTTTGGACCCTGACTCCGCCGATCTGCGTGAGGGGTGCCACCGAATTTCAGAAATGTGGCAAGTCCCTTGTGTTTGTGCACCCTTACATCGCCGATCTGCATGAGGGGTGCCGCTGGATTTCAGAAAGTGGCAAATCCCGTGTGTTTTTGCACCCTGACATCGCCGATCTGCGTGAGGGGTGCCACCGAATTTTAGAAATGTAGCAAATTCCTTGTGTTTTTTGGACCGTGACCCTGCCGATCTGCGTGAGGGGTGCCACCGAATTTCAGAAATGTGGCAAATCCGTTGTGTTTTTGGACCGTAACCCTGCCGATCTGCATGAGGGGTGCCACCGAATTTTAGAAATGTTGCAAATCCCATGTGTTTTTGGACCCTGACCACGCCGATCTGCGTGAGGGGTGCCACCGAATTTCAGAAATGTGGCAAATCCCATGTGTTTTTGGACCCTGACCCCGCCGATCTGCGTGAGGGGTGTAAATTTTTCGCCACCCCAGCAATTCAGAGCATACGATTTCTCCGTGGTAAAAATAAATGTTTTGGGCCTCCTCCCCTCGCGCGGTCCATCACAAAGGAACAGTAAGCAGCAAGAAGTCAACAAGGAACAGTAAGCAGCAAGAAGCAGAATTGTAACAGTGGAAACTGGAAGCTGCAAGTGGTACAGGAAACTGCGAATTCCCGGCCTACAGCCTGGTGGCCCCAAAAGGGGGCCAGCGGATTTAGACAGTGTAGGCTAGGCGGCTAAGATTTGCTCTGCGAATGCGGTTCAAGGAGACACGGCTTGCATACACAATTTGGTGATCGCCAGTTGCAAACCGTTGCTTTGATATTCAAGCCCAGATGTTTGGATGAACATCGGCGAGTCTGACAATAATAGTAGATTGTTCGATGGGTAGCAGATGTCGAATGATTTTCGCACATGCAACATTAGCGGCAATCTCGTAAACAAGTGCTATATCGAGCACGTTAGTTATTTCCAAGAATGAAGCTATCAAACAGTACGAGGTTGATAGTTTCTTCTGCAACTGAGCTCCAGCAGCCCGCGCGGGACGCTCTCTGGCGCACGTCGGTCACCCGTCACCCGTCACCCCTCCTCCTCTGTTTTTCTCACCCTTTCTCATCCTCTTGCTCCTCCCTCCTCCTCCTCCTCCTCCTCCCTCCCTCCCTCCCTCCCTCCCTCCCCTCCCCTCCTTCCCTCCCTCCCTCCCTCCTCCCTCCCTCCCTCCCTCCCTCCTCCCTACTACCTCCTCCTCCCTCCTCCCTCCTCCCTCCTCCTCCGCCCCTGAGGCCTGCGAGATTCTGTCCTACCTCGTGCTGTACGGGCCTTCGCCGCTGCCTGCGCCGCTGTGGGGCGCGCGGCCTGGCCTGCCAAACAACCTTCGCGCGCTCTGGGGGAGGAGGAGGGGGAGGAGGAGGAGGAGGAGGAGGAGGAGTAGACCGGGGTACTTTGGTCCGGGGGCCCCCAGGGGCCGCCCCTCGCCCGCGAAGTGCAAATGCTGTAAAGCTGTCGCTGGAGATCTTAGCACGCCTCTGGCCCGTTGGGCCGGCGAAAGTCCCGGCGCTGCCGCCCTGTGTGATCCCGATGGATTCAAACGTGCGAAAGTTATCCAGTGGCATCGTTTGCTGGGCAGAGGTAGCTTAGTAAGTTTTAACCCGGCAATGCTCCCATCGTTGCGTCGCCATCGCACTTTGGAGCACGCGCGGGTGGTTTCGCCGCCACAACTGGCAATCGCTCACTGACGATGGATTCTTGCGGGGGCTATTGCCCGAGCCGGCGTTGATGCGCGCAGTTCTTTCAGAGGGTATGGCGCGAACGCCTGCTGGAGAGATCGATGTGCGTGCTCGGAAGCCGCTGTTGCGCTTGAATTGAAATGGCCTTGCGGGCGAGCTCTCAACGCCGTTGGGAACGTGGCCGCGCGCTGGGTAGGAAAGGCGGCCTGCAATGTTATGAACAATCCGTGATGCCTGGCGCCGCTCGCCGTTCGACCCAGGAGCGGCCCGCAGGAAAAGCCAACGGGGCCCGAAGAGAGACCCGAGAGTGCTGGGTGATCACGCGGTGCTTTTGGGCCACTCTCGGGGCTTCCTTGGAGGCCTCTTGGGGGGGTCCGGACCGGGGGGGGTCCGGGCCGGGGGGGTCCGGGCCGGGATGGGCCCGGGCGCCCTCGTGGGCCATTTTGAAGCCGTCTTGGGTCCAACGACGAGGTCCTGGGTGCTGAGGGTCCTGGGGTATCTGGGGTGGTTGGGGCAAGGGTGGTCGTCGTCCTGCGGTCTTGTGCGGGCTGGGTTGGGACGTCCGGTTCGGTTCTCGTCTGTTCGGTTCGGGGGCCGCCCGGCTTCGGTTCGGTTCCGGTTCTGGTACGGTTCGGTTCCCCCCGGTTCGGTTTTGAATGAATTCGATTCGGTCCGGTTCAGTTTTGATTTTTTTCCCCACATGCTTCGTGGGGTTCTGGTTTTCTTCCTTGTCGCGCCGCACCCGCGACACTCCCACACACACACACCTCACTCTTCCTCTATTCCTCACAGCACTGCTCAGCACATCTCAGATCAGCTCAGCTCAGCTCAGCACGGCACAGCTCAGCACAGCACAGCTCAGCTCATCTCAGCACAGCACAGCGCAGCACAGCACAGCACAGCATAGCTCAGCCCAGCTCAGCACAGCACAGCTCAGCTTAGGGGGTGCGCAGGGGGTGGTCCCTCACCGCGGCCGCACGCAGGAATGCAGGGTGCGGCAGGCGTGGCAATGTCTCCATAACAGAGGGGGAGCACAGGGGGTGCGGTCTCTATGCGTTGCAGGCACGCAGGGCACGGCAGGCGCGGCACTTTCTCGACACCAGGAGGGTGCGCAGGGGGTGCGGTCTCTATGCGTTGCAGGCGCGCAGGGCGCGGCAGGCGTGGCACTTTCTCGACACCAGAGGGGGTGCACAGGGGTGCGGTCTCTATGCGTTGCAGGCGCGCAGGGCACGGCATGCGCGGCATTTTCTCGACACCAGGAGGGTGCGCAGGGGGTGCGGTCTCTATGCGTTACAGGCGCGCAGGGCGCGGCAGGCGTGGGAATTCTCGACACCAGAGGGGGTGAACAGGGGGCGCGGTCTCTATGCGTTGCAGGCGCGCAGGGCGCGGCAGGCGTGGGAATTCTCGACACCAGAGGGGGTGAACAGGGGGTGCGGTCTCTATGCGTTGCAGGCGCGCAGGGCACGACAGGCGCGGCACCTTCTCGACACCAGGAGGGTGCGCAGGGGGTGCGGTCTCTATGCGTTGCAGGCGCGCAGGGCGCGGCTGGCGTGGCACTTTCTCGACACCAGAGGCGGTGCACAGGGGGTGCGGTCTCTATGCGTTGCAGGCGTGCAGGGCACGGCTGGCGCGGCATTTTCTCGACACCAGGAGGGTGCGCAGGGGGTGCGGTCTCTATGCGTTGCAGGCGCGCAGGGCGCGGCAAGCGTGGGAATTCTCGACACCCGAGGGGGTGAACAGGGGGTGCGGTCTCTATGCGTTGCAGGCGCGCAGGGCACGGCAGGCGCGGCATTTTCTCGACACCAGGAGGGTGCGCAGGGGGTGCGGTCTCTATGCTTGCAGGCCGCAGGGCGCGGCAGGCGTTATTCTCGACACCAGAGGGGTTAACGGGTGCGTCTCTAGGTGCAGGCGCGGTCACGGCAGCGGCGGCATTTTCTCGCACCGGATTCTCGAGGGGGTGCGGTTCTCAGAGGGCCCGGCAGGCGTGCTCACATCGGGTGCGGTCTCTATGCTTGCAGGCGCGCAGGCACGGCAGGCGCGCACTTTCTCGACACCAGAGGGTGCGCGGGGGGCGGTCTCTATGCGTTGCAGGCGCTCAGGGCGCGGCAGGCGTGGCACTTTCTCGACACCAGAGGGGGTGCACAGGGGGTGCGGTCTCTATGCGTTGCAGGCGCGCAGGGCACGGCAGGCGCGGCATTTTCTCGACACCAGGACGGTGCGCAGGGGGTGCGGTCTCTATGCGTTGCAGGCGCGCAGGGCGCGGCAGGCGTGGGAATTCGTTGCAGGCGCGCAGGGCACGGCAGGCGCGGCATGTTCTCGACACCAGGAGGGTGCGCAGGGGGTGCGGTCTCTATGCGTTGCAGGCGCGCAGGGCGCGGCAGGCGTGGGAATTCTCGACACTAGAGGGGGTGCACATCGGGTGCGGTCTCTATGCGTTTCAGGCGTGCAGGGCGCGGCACGCATGGCAAAGTCTCGATAACAGAGGGGGTGCGCGTGGGGTGCGGTCTCTATCCGTTGCAGGCTCGCACGGCGCAGCAGGCGTGTCATTTTCTCGACATCAGAGGGGGCGCGCAGGGAACGGCCACCAACATCATTCTCACATGCTTCTTTTCAGCTATCATCACTCCAGCCATAATATAAGTATGTGGGGTTCCTCGGTAGCGTAATTTGTCTGGGGCCGGTTCGGTCCGGTCCGGTCGCGGTTATCGGTTTTCGGTGCGGTTTGGTTCCGCAATGAAATAGTCGTAGTAGTAGTCGTCGTAGTAGTAGTAGTAGTAG
>CAUYUJ010006242.1:25000-55064 GCA_963575745.1 Prorocentrum cordatum | reverse complement strand
GTGGTGTGTTTGGTAACTGGGTGCTGGTGATGGTGGTGGTTGTGGTGGTTGTGGTGGTGGTTGTGTGATGGTTGTAGGTGGTGGGGTGGTGGTGGTGGTTGGCGGTGCGGCGCGGTGGTGGCGGGCGGATGGGCGCGCGAGAAAGAGGCCCGCGCTGGGGCGAGAACGCCATCCTGAACGACGGAGGCAAAGCACCGATCCGAAAATGAGGCCCACGCTGCAGCGGGAGCACGATTCGGAACGATTCGGGAGCAGAAATGAGGCCGGCGCCTCAACGAGAGCAGCATTTTAGGAAAAAATGACGCCAGCGCCTCAGCGAGAGTCGTTTCCCGGGATTTCCCGGGCATCCTGTGTGTAAAAAACAGTATGCGGAGGATGCGCGGCTATCACCCGGACGCCATCACGGGAAGGACTCGGGAGCAGAAATGAGGCCGGCGCCTCAACGAGAGCAGCATTTTGGGAAAAAATGACGCCGGCGCGAGAGCAGCATTTTGGGAAAAAATGACGCCGGCGCCTCAGCGAGAGTCGTTTCCCGGGACTTCCCGGGCATCCTGTGTGTAAAAACAGTACGCGGAGGGTGTGTGGCTATCACCCGGACGCCATCAGGGGAAGAGGGAGAGTATATTCATATTGAGTAATTGTGGAGGGGGGAGGGGGGAGGGGGGAGGGGGGAGGACAAGCTGGTGCGCTCGCGTCATATCTGACGTCCTACCCCCCCTCCCATCCCTTACCATGGCGCTGATTTTCTCTATCCGCGGACGCGTGTCGTAGCGGACCTGAGGCTCCGCGCGCGCGTGCGTAGTGGGTGGTGGTGCACGTGCGTGCGTGCGTGCGTGTGTGCGTGGTTGTCGTGCTGGTGGTGGTGGTGGTGGTAGTGGTGGTGGTGGTGGTGGTGGTGATGGTGGTGGTGGTGGTGCTGGTGGTGGTGGTGGTGGTGCTGGTGGTGGTGGTGGTGTGGTACTGTGCTGGTGCTGGTGCGTGGTTGTGGTGGTGGTGGTGGTGGTGGTGGTGGTGGTGGTGGGGTGGGGTGGTGGTGGTGGTGGTGGTGGTGGTGGTGGTGGTGGTGGTGGTGGTGGTGGTGGTGGTGGTGGTGGTGGTGGTGGTGGTGGTGGTGGCGGTGCGGCGCGGTGGTGGCGGGCGGATGGGCGCGCGAGAAAGAGGCCCGCGCTGGGGCGAGAACGCCATCCTGAACGACGGAGGCCAAGCACCGATCCGAAAATGAGGCCCACGCTGCAGCGGGAGCACGATTCGGAACGATTCGGGAGCAGAAATGAGGCCGGCGCCTCAACGAGAGCAGCATTTTGGGAAAAAATGACGCCGGCGCCTCAGCGAGAGTCGTTTCCCGGGATTTTCCGGGCATCCTGTGTGTAAATAACAATACGCGGAGGGTGCGCGGCTATCACATGGACGCCATCAGGGGAAGGATTCGGGAACAGAAATGAGGCCGGCGCCTCAACGAGAGCAGCATTTTGGGAACAAATGACGCCGGCGCGAGAGCAGCATTTTGGGAAAATATGACGCCGGCGCCTCAGTGAGAGTCGTTTCCCGGGATTTTCCGGGCATCCTGTGTGTTAAAAAATAGTACGCGGAGGGTGCGCGGCTATCACCCGGACGCCATCAGGGGAAGAGCGAGAGTATATTCATATTGAGTACCTGTGGAGGAGGAGGAGGAGGAGGAGGAGGAGGAGGAGGAGGAGGAGGGGAGGAGGAGGGAGGAGGAGGAGGAGGAGGAGGAGGAGGAGGAGGAGGAGGAGGAGGAGGCTCGCGAGGAGGCGTCAGCACCGCATTGGCCACATGCTCGCCCATCGTGCCGCCCGCTGTGCTGGCCATGCCGGGCATAATTACCGCAGCATCTTGACTTCCTTGCCGCAGCCAGACAGTGCTGCCGAATGTGGCGTCTTTTTGTGAGCACCCAAGCGGTCTACGCGTCAGCATGACGGACTCACTGACCGTCTGCGCGCACAGGCGACGGGCATGACTTTTATTGACTGTATATAGGTATACGCGTTCGCAGCCACACAATTATTGTCTTGTCGCCACGAGAGCGCATATCGGGTTATCTAGTTGCCAGGCGCGCCCCGCTCACTCCGAGGCGGCTGGAAGCGCGAGTCGTGGCCGTTCACCACGCGGCAGCCGTGGCACAGGCCTCGGCTCGTCACAGTCGTCTGCACCTCAATCGCAGTGGCCAAGGGCAGCTTGCCCCCCGCGCTCAGCCTCGACTGCGAAGCAAAGGGCAATCTGGGGGACACTGGTTGCCTTCAAATCTTACATTCCAGTGGGAGGATGGCTTCTCTTCGGGCCGGATCGGCACGGCGAGGAGCCGAAGCAAGAGCCAGTGGCAACGATAAGGGTGGATAGGCTGAGGGGGGACGCGACGACCGCCCCAAAGTCCATGCACCGGTCGGGGGTGGACAGACCTCCTACCCTGACACGTCGATTAGTGAATTGGCCGTTTTCGGCTCGCGAGAGGGCGTCGCGGCCGTCATTTTCGCGGGTCCAGGTCCGTCGGTTTCGGTTCCAGGCCGTTTTCACTAACGGGTGGTTTACTCAAGGGAGGTTTGTCCCCCGCCGAACCGGCGACAAGTTGCCTGATTTCCCCCCCCTCGCCCGGGAGCACATGGTTTCGCTTTCGATGGCCTGTCGCCGATCTGGCGGCGATGCGTCGCCGATTCCAGGTCAAGGCCCCCCCCCCGGGCCCCTGGCGCCAGCGCCCGAGGTTTTTGCCGCCAGCTTCCCCCGCGCCCCCTCGACCGACGGCGACCCTCCCCGGGACCGCGGCCAGCGCCCCCGACGCCCTGCCCGAGAGACGCCTCCCCTGACCTCGGCCTTGGCCACGGCGACCACCACCTCCGTCCGCCCCCTCGTCCCTGCCCAATCTGCGCTGCCTCTGACGCTCCCTCCCCTCCTGCTGGTCCGCGTCTGTCCGCGGCGTTTTCCTCCTGCCCCTCGTCCTCGTCGTCGTCCTCGTCCTCCTCCTCCGCTTCTTCCTCTCGTCGTCAGTGCAGCGTCTTCGCCTTGCGCGCGCCCGCCCGCCCGCGAAGGCGGCCAGGTGCGGCCAGCTCAGGTTTTTGTTCGTTCCCCTTCGGCCTGGGTGAGGGGCTGCGGAGGTCCCGAGCCGTATGGTGGGCGGTCCCGAGCGAGGCCCCAATGGGCCCAGCAGAGGACCTCCCGGAGGCCGAAGTGTGGATTGTTGCACAGCCTGCAGAAGCTCGTCCCTGCCGAGCCTTATGATGCTCCAGGCTACTTTCGCCTTGATCACCAGACATATTTTCCAGCGCGCCCCAAAACTCTAGGGTTTTTACCTGTCGGGCCCGTCGAGACTCTCGCCCGACACTGTTTCGACACTGTTTCGACACTCTGTTGACACTCTTCTGGGTGCTCGAAATTCTTTCTGGGATGTGGTCCTTAAGTAGGATGGGAAAAAATAAGCTGAGCCCTTGTTTTGTCGGGCCCGAATCTGGTGCACGGCCATGCTGACTACCGAGGCTGGTTGCAAGGGCGCCCTCGAGGGCGCGAAGTTATTCGCGCTTCGCGCTTCGCGGTTCGGCTCCGATTCCTCCGCATCCTCCTCTTCTCCCCTGGGAGGCAGCGCTAGAGCGCGAAATTATTCGCACTTCGCGCTTCGCGCAGCGCGAAGCGCGAAGTTGGGAGCCCTTGGAGGCTGGCCGGTCTTCGCACGTGCTGCACCTCACGAGGCCCACCCGCCATCGCTGCCCGCGCCAGCGACGCGCCGCGGCAGCCACCGGAGGACAGACGGGTTCGGTAAGTCGGGGCCTAAGAGACGGGGGTCAATGCAGACGGGGGTCAGCCAGGGTACCAGATCTTGCAGGATCCTGCGGAGACTCCCTCTGGCTGACCCGGATCAGCGAGCCGCTCGTGGCCGCGAGGCGGCCGCGCCTATTGGAAGCCCTGCGCTGCAGTTTTCGTTCCCTGCACTGCCGTCTTTTGGTTCCCTGCTGACACGGGTCTGGACTGACCCGGGTCAGAAGCTCCCCGATCGACTACACGTAAGAGTGACCCTTCGCCGGAGTGATCTTTGGTGCGCGCTCACAGGAGTCCCCCGGTCGCCGCGCTCGTTGCGGTAGTAGCGCCTTACGCACCTGTGTTTGGCCCCCTCGCGCCCCCCAAAAAGCCGCGCACCAAAGGTCACTCTTGCCCAGGGTCACTCTTACGTGCAGCCGACCCGAGTAGGGCACGGCTTGCGCGGCAGCGAGCTGCCTCTCTGGGCGGGGTTTTTCGCCCTCCTCTGAGCTTCGGTCTCGCCATGGTCGGGGGTTGGCAGAACCCCCAGCAGGGACACGCCGATTACAGTGGGGGCGCGTGCCAAGAAACCAGTTGGATTTTGCCAGGGTGCCCTGGGTTTCTTGGACTTCGATGGGTCCCCAATAAGATCTGGATGACTTTCGATCGACAAATTGGGATCTTCATTAAACAACTCGCGGATTTCAGGGTTGGGTTTCTTGCGGAGGTTTCTTGTGGCCGAGCCCCCACTGCAGTGAATTGTCCGTTTCCGGTTCTCGAGAGGGCGCCGCGGCCGTTATTCTCCAGGCTTGCGCCCGCCAGGTCTGGGCCTCAGGTCGTTTTCACTAAACCACGTTTTGCTAAAGGGAGGTCTGTCCATCCCCGACATGGACCCCCAAGCCCAGATTTCAGGAATGGGCGCGGGCCTTCGGGAGCTTCCGCGCCGCGCATCATCCCGCCTGTGGCAGTGATTTTCTGTGAGCCAGCATGGCGGGACGGCCATGCGGTTCTTCACGGCGCGATGTAAGGGTCAAGAGCTTGCACGTGCATGCCCCGTGTAGGTAGCGATATTCGTGCGTCTCTTCGTAATTACCCTGCGTCCGTTCGATCACAGCCGTGCAAAAAGGAGGGATCCTCAGGATTTCTCGGGCACCCTCAGGAATCGTCAGGGTTCACCAGGATCGTCAGGAAGGCTCAGGAATCCTCAGGAAGGGCATGAATCTCCGCGAAACCCAAAGATTCTTCAGGAATCCTCAGGAAACTTCAGGAGTGCGGAGGAATCGTCATGAAGGTTCAGGAATCTGGAGGACTCCCTCAGGAATTCGGAGGACTAGGAATCCTCAGGAATCACTAGGAATCTTCGGGAGCCCTTCTGAAACATCAGAAATTCTCACGGAACGTCAGGAATCGGTCGGAATCCTCAAGAATTCTCAGTATTCATCTGGAGCCTTACATTTCGTCGGATTTCTCAGGACCCCCAGGCATCACCAGGGATCCACAGGAATCTGTTTTTTTTGGGGGGGGGGAATCCTCAGGTATCCTGGAGAGCCCCCAGGAATCCTCATGAACCTAAGGACTCTCCATGAACCCTCAAAGATCCCGGTCCTCAGGAGCCCCGAGGGATCCCTTGAAGGGCCTCCTCAAGAGAGCACGGCGGCAGTCCACCCCTGGGCACGTTCGGGCTTACGTGCGCGGGCCCCGAGTCTCGGCATGGCGGCTGGCCCAGCGGCGTGTTCCACTTCCTGTTCGGGGCAGCTCGCGCGGCGAGTGCTTCTGGATGGGCTTGCGGTGGTGCGCGAAGCGTGAACGGCTCAGAGGCTTACAATGACGTGCGAAACCTGTCGGATCTCGAAGGGAATCCAAAGGGCACAAAAGTCAGGAGGGGAAACAACACACAGACACAATTAATCGTCGACTCCCAGGAAAATAGGGGAAAATATGGGAATTGGGAGGGAGGACAAAAACCCAGAAAATATAGGAAAATGTGGGGAATAATTTTATTTGTGTGTCTATCTATTTGTGTGTCCTTGGGCCTCTTGAAAGAGGCCATCCCGGGGAGACCGAGGGGCCCCCTCGAGGAGCCCAGGAGGGGAGCCCCGAAGACGCAGCAGGCAGCGCCGAGGCCTCGTCGACACCTACAGGGATCCAGAAGAATCCCCTGCGACACGGCGAATGGCACCGAAGGGTTACTCCAGATTTCGTAATAAAGAGAGGGGGTCTGGACCCTCCAAGACAAGCCATTTCAGACCCCCCCCCGTGGGAGAACCCTCCAAAACATCGTCCCCAGACCCCCCCAGGCCCTCCAAGATAGCCTGGAAGAGACCCCCCCCCGAAATGAGACCCCCCTCCCTTTATTACGAAATCTGGAGTACCGACCGAGTCCCTTGTGACTCTCCGGAGGCCGCATCGTCAGGCACGACGGAGCGAAGGCCAGCGTGTGAAGCCGGCCTTTCCCTGGCTCTCCGCTTGTAAGAAGTCCAGTGCTGGCGCCATACCATCTTTAAGAACACGAAGGCGACGGGTGGCGGGAGCGACACGAGGGACACGGATTTACTTAGTACTCTTCCGATTTTTTCAAAGGCTCCCAATCCAGTCGCTGCACAACCTGTAGAGCATGAGTGTGGCGGGCGGCGCGACACCAAGACCACGTGTGACCCTGCGGCTGCTTGCCTCCCTCGTCTGGCGTTGTCCAGTCGCGAGTCCGCCTCTCCCGCGTATTGCGTTTCACATTCGCACAGGACCTCTTGATTCACCAACCAGTGCTTGCACTTGCAGTCGGACCGAGGTATAAGGTCGAGGTCGGTTCGGGGAGGTTATCCCAGTGCTTTGAGTGCTTGTTGGATGCTCCTGTGCGTCCTGGGGAGTGTGCCCTTGGCAGTTCTGTGCGTTTTGGCCGTCAGTTGGGGCTCATGTTCTTGAGGGGTTGTTATTACGAAGACTTACGGCCGGTACCGCCGACCCTGAAGGGGGGACGACGACGACAACGGCGGCGGCGGCGACGACGCTCACGTGGGCGATGGGGAGGGATGCTTCTTCGGAGCGCTCTCGGAGGCCCGGTGGGGGAGGAATTCTGGGCTCGCACTTAGGGGCTGCTACGCATTTGTGATCCTTGAGCACTGGGATGGGTATGCTTTGGACGCCCGAGATGGGTACGGAAAGAATGGGAACAGTGCCCAACAACAAATGTTGTCCCAAACTAACAGCGGCCGCTGTTGGGCAAGCGGCCTCCTGTCTCAAATGGACAGGCCGCGGCGGCGCGGACAGCGAGTCCTGCTCAAATCGGGTATAGCCAGGACCCCAGGTAAGGGGGCCCGGTTAGTGGTATGTAGGGCCCCGGAGCCCCGAAACTGGCCAGAGTCACTAAACCAGGTCTGCCGCAACCTGTGTTTTCTCGGGTGGCGGCAGTTCCGGTTCGTGGAACGGGGCGGAGGGGGCGCACCCCAGTACACATCACTACACCAGGTCCCACGAAGCCCAGTTCTGCCAATGCCCGCTCAAAATGAACAGGAACTGCTGCTGGGCATCGTACCTATTTTTTCCGTACAGTGTCGTTTTGAATGCATGCTCCCCGTGCGGATCATGTATGAAAAATAAAGGGATTTAGTATGTAAAAGCAGTGATGCATTTATGCATTAGATGTAATTGAACCATGTACTAAACATCCAATACTTTTAAACATCCCATGTGTTAGAGACTGCCCTGTACTTTTACTAATTCCATCAGTTAGAGACTTTTAAAAATCCCATGTGTTAGAGGTCGCACCGCGCGGCTCTCACCGCGCAGCCTGCACGAGGGCTCCCACGAGTGCGCGAGAGGTTATTGGCGCTTGGCGCTCCGCGGTCCTCGCTCAATCTCCCCCCTCCTCTTCGTCCTCCTTTCCTCTCTTCGGGGAGGCGGCGCGAGAGCGCGAAGTTATTCGCGCTTCGCGCAGCGCGAAGCGCGAAGTTGGGAGCCCGGCTCACACCACGCGGCTTTCTCAGAGCACTGCTCACGCCGCACAGCTCACAACATGTAGCTGGCGCCGCACAGACTGCACCACGTGCACGGTGTCGCACAGCTTTCGCCACCCAGTTCGCACAGCGTACACCGCAAGGCTCGCACCACACAGCCAACACTGCACAGCTCACACCACACAGCTTACACCGCATTGCTCGCACAACATAGCGTACACCGCACAATTCTTCACGCTTCGCGTATCCCCACCAGCCGCGCCACTACCGCCTTTCCTGTGCAGGCACCACTCTGCCACCGCAAAGGCTTTCTGACGGCAGGTTCGGAACGGAGGCGCACCGTAGCAAATGTTACTCGGCAAAGTGCGACTTTTGCCCCACGCACACCCCAGAGTTCGAATGGTCGGCAGGCACACCCGCCCTGGGGTGCTTCATCTGGCGCCTTGAAGAAGGCGCTGAGTGCTGCGACCGCACAGGCCTCCCAGCATGGGAAACAATGCTAACGTTGTGGACCAAAAGGCAATGGAACGCCAGCTGGGCCTGCAGGAGGTGCTGGGTGCACATTTGGGACGTCGCGCCCAGCACTTTCAACAAGGTGCTGGACGCATACTCCAACGTGATCTACCCCCCTAGCCCTGTCCCCATGGTGGCTAGCGAAGGTGCTGAGGAGGGGGACATCTATGATATGTGTACACACCTGTCTCCTGTCAGCACATCCGCAAAAGGAGGGCTCCTCCGCAAGCAACCCCCCTGAGCTCGAGGCGCGGTCGGTGAGGATCCCCAAGGACAATGCTGCACTCGGGTGCACTCTGCCGCCACTCCCTCCGCCCGACGCTCCCTTGCTGCTCACGCACACGACCCTCTGCCTGGAAGGAAAGCAGTCGCACAGGCCAGTTCGCAAACTCGTGGATTTCCTGCTGGAATGGAACCATGAGGTTTACATCCGTTGGTCGACTTTCGGTGGAGAAAGGGTTGGAGAGAACGTGGGTGAGGACAGCGAGATATCCGACTGGACTCACAGCCAGTTGCTGCGCTTCCTCCACTCCATCTACGGTGACCAGATCCCCAAGAATGGGCACCCTCCTCACATCCCTTGGGACGGCCATAGAGCTGCAGCAGCCAATGCCATTGCGCAGCTGGTTGGGAGTACTGAAAAATTCCAGGAGGATTGGATCACCTTCTCGGCCGCGCTCGACTGCCAAAGAGGGCAAGACCCCTGGCTGCAGCCGTTGGGAACGCTGCGCCACTTCTTATCCCTCAGGAAGGACGATCTCGCAGGGGGAACGCTGGAATTCCTCGCTGGCGAGCATAGCGCCTGGAGCAACAACGACGCCGGAGATCACTCCCCCGCCGCCGCCTGGCACAAGCGCCCTCCAACCTCGGGCGGCCACACCATCGGTGATGACCTCAGTCAGCAGCCCCCAGGGGCCATAGAAGCGGCGAAGGAGATAAAGGAGGAACCGTCCTCGGATAGGGACTCCCACGGTAACGGCGACAATCCGTTCGAGGTAGACTGGGATGAGGACAATCCAGAGAGGACGGTCTCCATGATCCACAGCCCCCCGCAGCAGGACGAGGAAGCCGAAATCAGCGGCCCCAGCGGCAGAGACGTCTCCCTCAAGCGGACAGTGCTGTGGACAGTCCCCCCCGACAAAGAGGAAGCTGCGAATTGGGCGCCCTGCGCCGCGGCCCGCTTCCGAGAGGACATGGAAGAAATCCGTGACAAAAGGGCTGACCAAAGGAAACTACGAGGGAAAGGGAGCAGGCCGGACTGCAATCAGGAGTCTATCCAGGGGCTCGCAGCCCCGGCGCACGAGGCCCGCCGGGCGCCCAGCCCCCGGCAGGACAACAGCCCAGAG
This sequence comes from Prorocentrum cordatum, assembly GCA_963575745.1. Lineage (NCBI taxonomy): Eukaryota > Dinophyceae > Prorocentrales > Prorocentraceae > Prorocentrum > Prorocentrum cordatum. The sequence goes on along the minus strand of CAUYUJ010006242.1, from coordinate 45,514 downwards.
AGACGGCCGTGCCCACAGGCTGAGCCACTCCCACCTCCACATCAAAACGACCCCCTAGGAGGGCCCCCCATGTACATGGGGCCCATCGACGAGGCCGACATCCAGAGAGACGAGACAGGCCAAGAGAAAGTCAGCAGATTGCAGAATGCACTCGGAGGCGCATTTAACGGGGCGTTGATAGGATGGGTTCGCAGGGCAGGTGGCCTACAGGGTCTACCGTGGGTCGACATCCACTCGGACCCCGGGAGGGGCACAAGGGAGAGGTGCGAAGAATTCCTGCGGGCGTGGGAAGCCGCGGGTTACGACGCCTACAAGTTGGTGAGACACCACCATCTCCGTGTTGAATGGCATAAGGTCGCTGAGAAATATCGCAGCCTACTACGTCGCAGCGCAAGGGCCAGCGCAACCGAGGGGCAATGCAGCAAGGGCAACCCATACCCTTGGTCCGACAGAAGGACGGTACCCACCCCCCCTGGCCCACCCGACAGGGCAAGTCACCGCGAGCAGGCCCGGCCCTCCAGCACATGCAGCGGGGCTGCGCCGCAGCACCCATGGAGCAGGCCCAGAGACGGCACAGCCGCCCCGCCAGCGTACACCGACAGGGGGACTACCTGGTCGGGAGCATCCAGCTCTGGGGCCCCATGGCGCCAAAGGCCGCGATGGGAAGGGTGGGGCCAGCAGGATAGCTCTTGGAGGGGGGCTTCGTGGGGGAACGGGGAGAAAAGGACCGCCCCGAAAAGTGACGAGCAATGCGCCGACAAGCGACAGCGAGGACGGGAGCTCGCGCGCTGGTAGTCCGACAGAGGGCCTGGCAGGAGCCCCCCGACTAGGGCGAGGCCGTCTCTACGAAAGCCGCCAAGACGTACGGCGTCAGGTCGCCGGGGCAACGCGTGGACCTCCTCCGCAGAAGATTTGCCGTGCACGTGTGCCGTGGGACTTCCCTAGGGCGCCCCCGCCCCAGACGATGTCCTACGGCCTGGGCGCTCGCCCTAACCCTTCGCCGCGCTCTCCAGTTCCGCGGCTATCGGCTGCGCTCCCCTTTCCTCGTCGCCACGTGCTGTCTGCCATTTCGCGTCGATCGGCTGCTGGCCCCCCTTTGTCGTCCGATTCTACGCTCTTGACTGCGGCCATCGGCTACTGCCCCCCCTTTCTCGTCGCCGCAGGGTGCGACTTCCGAAGGAGGATGAGTTGCTGTGGGCCCCAGGGCCGCTCGGTCACCACCAGGCGGCCGCTCCTGTCGGCAGACTGCGACAGGTCCTGTTTCACCGATGCAGTAGGCCACTGGGGCGGACTGTTGTTACCTCCTGGGGTTGAGGCACTCCCCCACCACCGAGATAGTTCCCGCGTTCGCGTGGGCCTTTAGCCCGTTCGGCCGGCTGAAATAATCCCGTCGACGGTTTTGCCGCAGCGGCGGCCCGTGGTGCCCCGATGGGGGCTCGCTGAAGGCGCTTCGACCGCTCTCGGCATCACTTTCAGTTTGCCCGCGACGTCTGCGGGCCGGGACACGCCGCGCGCTGGCCTCAGCCACTCCGGGTTCCCATCCTTTGGAGTCGGCAACATGCAGTGGCTTCCGCGTCGTCGCCCGTAGGGGCGGCGGCTGACCCCCCTTTCACATGGGCGCGTTGACAGTACGGTCGGCCGCTTGTCGGCATTGGCGGACGCGGACGTCAGTCAAGGCAGCGTTCTGGCGCTTGTGTTAGACGTCGGCTACAGTCACAGGAGCGCCTTCGGGATGCGCAAGCCGCGCACCGCCTTAGTACCAGAGGCCATCGCGGGCGCTCTCCTTTGTGGTCGGCCATCTCCAGGCATTGGCCCGAACCCCCTCAGCGGGGCGCGGTCTGGCCGACGTTCCAAGTGGGTGAGTGGTTTTGGCACCTTCCGCTTGGCAGTCTGGCCCCCCCTGCGGGTCCGTCCTTTTCGCCCTCCCCGCCCCCGCTGGCATGCTCAGCGGCTGGTTCTTCTCATTTGCATCCTTTGCTGGCATATGTCCAGCGTTGTTGTTAATTTTCTGCAGCTGGCACGTGCTCAGCTGCTCCTGGTAGTCGCGTGTGACGCCCGGGCTTCTGCCGGCGCCTTCGCGGTTGCTCTTTCGGCCGGCACTTGTGCTGCGCCGTTAATTATTTGCCTTCCCGCGCGCTGTGCCCCAGCCTCGCTCACTCCGCCCTCTGGACTTTTCCTTGAGGGCCGCGCATCAAACAAGTATCCCCACCAGCCCCGGGGAATAACTGGTCGCTGCGCTGGCGGCGGGCGGGGCTATCGAGGTCATCGCGAGCGGCGAGGCCGGATTCCTCTTTACCGGCATGCCCACGTGGATCACGATCTTGCCCCCGGCGGACCCAGATATACGGGCAGCCAGCAGAGGGGCTGGCAGGCCGCAGGCGCGAGTGAAACTACAACTCGCCGCAGGGGCAGTGTGCGCCGCGCGCCTGGATGCGGCTCCGGCAGCAGCCCCCTCCCCCGCCACGCTGGGGCTACACGCCAGCCCGCCAGGGCAGCAATCGATTCCGCAGCGCGCAACGGCGGCCCTGAATCCGCAGCCGGGACCAGCCAGACCCACGCAGTTCCCTGGCCTCGCTGAAGTCCTGGTGAGAACTTGCCGCGCCCCGCAAAGACACGACGGCCCCCTGGTATGGGCGGGTGGCGATGCCCTGCGAAAGCGCAGGGGATGCTGGGTAGATTCCTGGCCTGCGTGCCAGAGCAGATGGCGCACGACTGCGCCAGAGGGGCACGGGCCGGGATAGTCCTGGAGCTCCGCAGGCATCTCGAGGGGCGGCCGCTACAAAGATACAGCTGGGGCATGTTCTCAGCCATCTGGATCCTGCAGCTCGCCGGCCCAAGGCAGCTTGACCGTGGCCATCTCTCAGCTGATTCGAGAAATGGGCATCAGGGAGGAAGCCGCGAGGCAGCTCCCTTTCTCCCAATGGTTCGCCCCAGAACCAGACCCGGCCTACGCAGCCCGCCACGCCTGGCTGGACGCCCCTGGCTCCAGAGGCTCAGACGTCGACGCGTCCACAAGCCGCGCTAATGGAAGACGGCGCCCTAGACAGGCTAGAGCAGCTATCCATCAGGCTAGGTTATTTCCTCTGGGGCGACAGGCAGAGGCAGGGCCCCGTGCGCACGCCGAGACGCAGGAGGGGCAGGAAACCGCGGGAGGCCGGGGCGGTTGAGCCGAGCGCTCCAGAGGGCGCCGGCGGCAACGGGAGCAGGGGCCGTGTCGGCGCTGCCCCGCGAGCACCAGCAGTTAGCGCGGTGCCGGATGACGCGCGCGAGGCAGCGCGCGCCGCCGCAGGGGCGCAGCCATCCCCGCGGCCAGCGCGCAAGGAACACCCAGGCAGCTGGCCCCACCGCGGGGGGGCGCGGCGAGGGAGGCGCGCGGCCCGCAGGAACTGCGGCCCCGCCCGCAGATGACGCCGTCGCCCTTGCACCGGCCAGCGGCCGCGGCAGCCGAGGCCAAGGAGCGTCGGGCGCCGCTGCGCCGGCAGGCGACGCAGGTGCACCTCCCCCCGACAGCAGCCGACAGCAGCCCTGCGATGGAGGGCCCTGGACAAGTGTCCTCCCCTGCCGGCCGCCGACGAGCGCTAGAGCATCCCAGTCCTGCAGACAACCAGCAAGGAACCCCTTCAGGGCCTGCCAATCCGAGAAGTGACGCGACACGCGCCCCACCAGGTGCTCCACCAGCTCCTGCAACGCGCCGAGCGCCGGACACCGTGCCGAGAACCGAAAGCGACCCCCTGGGGCGAGGCGACGCGCCTGGAGGAGGCCCAAACCTGCCACCGTGCATGGAGGCCGATTGGACACGCGCGCAGAATGCTCCGGATGCCTCCCTGCGAGTGGTGGCAGGGGCCAGCCGGGGAAGTCTGAGCGCTTTGCCTGCGGGTCAGTGGGGCGACGCCCTCAGCGCCATCGCCCGGGGCACCGCCACGCCTCGATTGGACAGACGACTGCGAAGACTCTTTGACCAATGCTGCGTCCTCCACAGGATCCTAAACGCCTTTAGTGCGTATTGGGGCGCCCAACCACTTCCCGGCGCACGCAGCGCCGCTGGCAGAAGGATACATTCCAGGACCGCAGCGCTCACCGCAGACGCTGCTTGTGCCAGCATGCGGTGCCATGAGGGCAATCCAGCGGCAGCTGCGCCAGCGCGTGGTTCCGAACCGCCGGCGAGAATCGAAGTCCCAGGTCGTCCGTTCCAGCGCCTGACCGCCGACGTGGTCTCCGCCATGCTCCGCCTGGTTGCAGGTCCCTCGTGCACCGCGGAGCGGGGCGCGCAGCTGCAAGCCGGAGTGGAGGCATCCTGGCAGAACCTGCATTGCCCCAGCCCGGCTGACAGCGCGACAGACGTGGGCCCAGGCAGCGTGGGCACGAGCGGCAGACGCCCAGATCGTGCGACGAGATCAGGCGAAGGGTTGGATACGAGCGAGGCCCGAGGCGAGCATGGCCCGAGCGAGCGAGCGCGCGACAGAGCCCCAGGAGCCGCGCCAGAAGGCGGCCCTGCCGGGGCCGCACCTCAGCGCGCGCAAGAGGCACGCAGGCAAGGGCGCAGCATCTCCAGAGCCCCGACACATTCCGCAGCGTGGCAGGGCACCAGAAGCCGAAGACGCGGCTCCGGACCGAGCAGCGCGGGCCAGCGACCCGACCGTGACCGATCCAGGAGGCCACCGGCAGCAGCGAGCGGCACCCGCTCCCTGGTTGAACTGTGGGAAGGAGGCCTCAGGCGCAGAGATGGACCCAGGTCGGATGCGGCCGAACCTGGCAGAGGGACAGCCCAACCCGCGCAGGGCCCAGCCAGCGCTGAGGATCAGGAACGGCGCAGGACCTGACAGCGCACGTCCGAGCCCAGCCCAGACGAAGCCACCGCGGCGCCAGAACCGGCTGACCTACTGCAGCAAGTCTGGGCACGCCATCGCAATCAGCTCACAGGGCTCTCCCCTGTTGCCCCATCCAGACACGATCCTGGCAGCATATCAGATCGCTGGGCTCGACGAAGACCAAATCCTGGACACGCTGCGCGCGCTCCGGGGGCAGGGGGCTGCGTCCCCGGGGCCGACCGACGCGGCCTGGCAGATTTCAGGGCAACTGCGACTGGAGCAGGGCACCAGAGAGGTCGAACTTTAAGTTTCGTTCGGTGCGTCGCCCGAGCGTCGCCCGTGCGCCGGCCCTGGTTTGCGTCTCTGCCCTGAATCCCGGCCTCCCAGAGTTCGTGGGCGACATGTGGCGCGACTTCGGAATTTCTCTGGCGATGCGTGGGTTTCCGACGCCGGTGCGCCAGCAGCCATTTTGGCGGTCGCGGCGCACTCTAGTTCGACGGTCCACCAACGCGTTCTGTTTCCAAGTCGGCGCAAGAGGATTTGCTGGTGCTCATTCTCGGGGGCGCCAACCGTTGCTGAGGACGAAGACGCCTCGCGTTGATTGGGGGCTGTGCGTGTCGCTGTGCGTGTCGCGCCACGGTGGGGGTGACGTCACGTCGCGCGACGCGGCGCCACTTCGCCCCGTCGCATCGCGCCCCCGCACCCCCATGTCGTTTCGCGCCAATCCTCCTGCCCCCCCCCCCTCTTCCTTCCTCTTCCCCTCGTCCAAGCGCTGCGCGTTTTGTCCAGTTTGCGAAATTTGTATTCAGTTCTTCTGTGTCAGGCTGCCGTCCTGTCCGCCTCCCTACTCACCCCCCGTTGTCCTTCCACCCTCCTGGAACTTGTTCTCGCCCTCCTCGTTCCCGCCGCCCCCCTTCGATCGCCTTCCATCGCTCCCGCCGCCGCTGCGCCGCCCCCGCGCGCCCCCTCCTCGCCCGTCCGTTCCCTTTTTCTCGCCCGCACTTCCCTCGCCTCACTTCCATTCTCTTTCCCCCCCAAATGCATCGGCGGGCGAGACGTCGCCAAATTGTTGCAGCGACGAGCCGATGTTCAAATTCTGACGGGGCGTGCGCTTGAAGTGGATTAGTCCGTGCGCGCTGCATCTCCATGTCGTCTATTGGTCTCCTCGCGTTCGTAGTTCTCACGTGCGTGTCTCGCTATTTGTACGACTGCCGCGCGCATCCCTGGATTGTTTCGCCAGCGGGCCGTGCAGTTCACGTGCCACCAGAAGTCCGCGGCGCCCTTCGAGCGATTCGCGCGCGACCTGCGTGCGACGCGCGAACGACCCGAGCGACGCCCGCGCGACGTGCGCGCGACGCACCCCTGCCAGCGCGCGACGCACGATCGACCCGCGCGACGCACGCGCGACGCACGCGCCACGCGCGCGAAGCAAGCGCGACGCGCGCGCGACGCACGCGCGACGTACGCGCGACACACGCGCGACGCAGCCGCGACGCAGTCGCGACTTTTGCCCGCCCCTAGCATTTTGGCGAACTGCAATGCGCAACGGCCGTCGGCCCGCCGTGCTTGCGCTGTTCACAAGTGGCGGCGGCTGCGTCCTCCATTGCGCCAGGAAGGGCGGTGCTTGCCCCTGTTCTTTCCCTTTTCCTTTCTTGTCGTCCCTCCTCTTTCGTCATTCTTCCTCCTTCGTCCTCCCTCCTGCGTCGTCTCCCTCTCTCCTCCCCTTCTCTTCCTCCTCTCTACCGGCCTCCCTCTGTCTGTCCCTTCCCCCTTGCCACCCCGTGTCCCTCTTCATTTTCCTTTTCTCCTTCGGCCCCCCTTCCACGGCCGCGGCGCGTCGCCGCGAGCGGCGCCCCCGCCTTCCGCGAATGGCCCCGCCGCTGGCGGTGGAAGAGGAAGTTTAAGAGGAGAAAAGGGGGGGGGCAGGGGCGCGAGGCGGGCGCGGCGGCAAGGGCGGCCCGGCAGGGGAATGGGGGGGAAAAGGGGGAGGACGGAGTGGGCGGGTGCTTCTGTGATGGTCATGTTGGTGATCATGGTCGTGGTCGCGTTTGTCGCCTTGGTCGCGCCAGCGGCGGTCGCGCCGCTGGTGGTGGGCGGGCTGGTGGTGGTCACGTCGGTGGTCGTGCTGGTGTCGGTCGTTGTAGTGGTCGCGAGAAGCGTGGTGGTCGTGGTGGTGGTGATGGCGGTAAATCGTGTTGGTCGTAATCGTCGCGGTGGATGTGGTTGCGGTCGCATCCGTTTGTGGTGATCGTGGCGGTGGTAGTTTTGGCGCTGGCGGCGATTGCGGCGGCTGTGGCGGCGGCTGCGGGGACCTGCTGGCCTAGCGCCGGGGTGCGTTCAGCAGCGTCGCTGCATTTGCAATGTTAGAGGAATTTGCAGATCTGCCGAGGTAGCCCAGCGGCCGCCTTCTTCTCGCCGAGAGGGCCGCAGCGTGGGCGACATTCTTTTTCCCGAGGGCGACCGGCCTTTTCAGCGGCCGTGGACAGGGCAACCCGCGTGCGATCCTCCCCGCGGGTGTCCGCCGCGCTGGCGACGCACTCACCGAATTGCCCCCTTGCGAGGGCGACGTGCACGTTCGAGAGGGCGGCTGGCCTTTTCGGCGGCCGACGCACGGGCGGCGCACGGGCGACGAATTCGCGACGCACCTCCTGTCGCGAAGGGGGGGGGTCATCGCGCCAGTCGTCTTGCCGGGCCTTCGCATAACGCAGCAGGCCACGGCGCGCGTAGAAGACCCCAGGCCCAATCTTCGTGCCGAGGCAGGGACAAGCATCCACCTCGTTTCTCTGTTCGGCGGTTGGGGGCTGGCACGGCTAGCGATCGGGCACCTCCTGGCCAGAATTTCCGCAAGCCTGCGGTTCAAACCCTCGGTCTTTGTAGAGATCGACGAAGACGCCGCCAGCGCATTTGAGCGAGGATGGCCCCAGCCAGCAGCCGCGGCATGCGACGGTGGCCCCGCGCGTCGGCGACTGGGAGTTGACGTCTGGGACCTTTTCCGAAGACACGGCGCCGGCGCCCTCTGGGAGAGACGCGTGATGACCCTCGACCGCAAAGGCCTTCTCCTCATCGTAGCTGGATCGCCGTGCACCAACCTATCCTCGGCTGGCCAGTTCGGGGGGCTGGACGGCCTGGCCGGACCTCGATCGGTGAACTTCTTCGCTGCCCCGCTGGCCTGGGCGCGGGCGCGCAGGCTCAGGCCCGACTTCAGAATCGTAGTGCTCGTTGAAGACTTCGCCGCGAGTGCACAAGCTAGCTATGTGCACAGCGATGGGTGGACTCCCAACCGAATGGGCGGTCAAGCTCGACGCCGCGAGCGTCGTGGGGGCCCCCAGAGAAAGGGTGTGGATTAGCAACAGCCCACGCCATCACCTACCCGAGGCTCCCTCGTCCATGGGAACGCAGATGGTCCTTCACACCAAGCGGCAGGATCCCAACCTGGACTCGGTGAAGAGCACCGGCGCCGGAACCGGACGCGACTATGCCCGGCAGCTACCAGGCGCACCTTCGCTGCCTGCTATGCGACGAGGACAGCCGTCGCAGGTGGTTCTTTCTCTCGCTGACCGACCAACAACGGCGTGAAGAGCATCCTGGCAGAGACCGGCGCCGAGCACTCGTTCCCAGGGTGCACCGAGGGACTCGCCCTGGCCGTGCAAAACAGGGGGCGAGAAAGCCTGGCATCAGAGAGCAAGGTCATGGCATGGGCTGCCTGGCTTATGAGCGAGGGTAGAGCGCGCGGGCTGCGCATTCCATCGCCGGCTTGGCGCGCGCGGACGGTGGGACTGGGGGGGTGCAGCGCGTCTCTGGGTATATGCGGGAGACAGCTGCGCGACGCCGTGGGCGTGCACTTCGAGCCGCGCTGCCTGCAGCGCAGGATTGTGAGCGCCATCCTTGCCTGGAGTCGGAACGATCCGCTTCCCGGCTGGCAGCGGGGCGCCCCCAGCGACGACCGCGTCCAGACGGCGTGGAGATCAGCTCGCGCCTTTGCCACGACACACTGCCCGTGGGCACCGCTGAGAGACCCCCCCTTTCTCGACCAGTTTCTGCGATCTCTGCAAGGACAAAGCCTCCTCCCTGCCGGCCCGCCGCCCCCCTGGACTCAGGACAAGACCTCGGGGCGCTCCACGGGGCCCTGGGGTCGCCCAGAGGGCAAATCCTGGCACGTGGCCTCAGAAAACGCGCCTGGCGGCTTGCCTGCACCACTCAACAGGGCCCTGGCTCCACGCTGTAGTCACACCTTCCGGGGCCCACGGGCCCTCTGGGTTGTGCTACGCATCGAGCCGTGGAACAATCCCACATGGGCCGACCTCTGCGCCGCCTTCATTCTACGGGACCTCGTCGACGCCCTCGCAGCGGCCAGCAACGGCGGGGCACCGCGCGTGGCCTGCTGGAACGTACGCTTCCCTTCGGAGCACCACTGCATATAAGAATCAGATCGAGCATGCTGTGCTAACCCAGATGGCAGGATTGGCCTCCTGCAGGGGTCGCGCTGGACAGAACATGAGGCCGCAGTCTGGACCGCAATGTTTCCCTCCAGGACCTTGGCTGCCTCCCCAGCCTACGCTGGCCTTGGAGGGGGCCTGGCGGGCGGAGTCGCCATCCTGATCCCACGCGGCGCCGCCCTGGTCAGCTCAGACGACCTGGTCCAGGGCTGCGCCGTGTCCGCCATCCTGGAACAAAACGGACACACCTTCAGGGTAGCACCTATCTACCTTGCCCCCCCCCAGGAAGGCGGAAACCATTGCGGCTATCCAGCAGGCCACCGAAACCTGGGATGACACGCCCACGTTCTGGGGTGGTGACGTCAATCTCCAGATAGACTGTTCAAGAGATGGCGAGGCGGAGGATGTGGCGGCCCTCGCCGACGTGTCTGGCAGCGCGGGCTCGTCCATCGCCCGCGCTGACGGCCCCGCTAGGGTGGGCGCCGACAGCGAATCGCAGATCGACGTCCGGGCCTGCCCCGCCCACCAGCTGGGGCTCTACAGTGTCCGCAAAGCCTGGGAACCATCGCTGTCCGATCGCGCCATCCTCCACCTTGAGCCAGATGGAGCAGGAAGACGCAGGCGCGACAACGCCATTCTGGCCCGCGACATGCGTGCACTCCCCACTGAGGCGCGCGCCGACCTCAGGCAAATGTTTGCCCATCTCGAGCGGATGTTCCGTGTCCCAGACGCTGACCTTACAGGCCTGCTTCAACCGGGCGACTGGGTGAGGCCGGCGGCGCCAGGCAGCTCCCCAGACCGGCGCCGCGACAATGACGACGGGGGCTGTGGAACCAGGCGCGAAACACTTCAACCCCGCACCGCCAGCGCCCCGCGCTTTCTGGCCAACGGGCTACCCGGCTCAGCCAGGAGACGTGGCGCTGCCGACCGCCCCCCACACCAATGCGACTGTGGAAGACTGGCGCGCAGAGTCTGGCTCGCGGCTGGGCGCAGCGATCCCGGCATCGCGTGGCGCAACGCGTGCCTGGGTCAATGGGCCGGCCAGCCCGACCTCTGGCCCATCCTGGGCACGGAACTGCTTCCCGAGGAATTGCGCGGTGACGCGGCGGGCCGGCTGAGAGCGCGCGGCCGCGCAAGCGTTCAGGGCCGGCGGGGCTTCTGCGGAGTCTGCCCACTGCGGTCTTGGAGGGGCCACCGCGCAGCACGTCTGGTGCTGGTGCCCAGCTTTGGCTCCCGCCTGGAAGCATGCGCGTGCCCCGAGCCGCCCCGCAGCCTGGCCCGCGCCATTTGCACCCGCGGGGGCCGCCAAAGGCTTGTCTGCTGGCTCCTCCACCAGGCGTCGCACCGCTACTGCGTGAGCCTGGGCTGCACCCCGCTCTCGGCCTGCGAGGCCGCCAGGCTCATCGCGCAGGGTATTTGTGGGCCCGGGCTCCGACCAACAAGGTGACGGCGACGATAACTGGCGCGAAGGGCAGGCCCCTCGCGCAGACGCGGCGGCGTCTTCCGTCTGGGCGCCCATGCTCACGGCATGCCAGGCGTGCAACCCGCAAAGCGAGACAGGGCGGCGCATCTGTGGCGCTGCCAGGCCCCACATGGAAAGACAAGCTGCCCGCGCCGGAGGTGAAGTCAGACGCCTTCCCGTGGCCACCCGCGCGGCGCAAGCGGGTGACCGCCTGGCGGTAATGCAAGCCGCCGACGCGCGTGCAGGCTGGATGCTCCCTGGATGTGGCTGGTTCCCATGCCCGCGCACGGCAGCGGACCCCTCGGCCCAATGGGCCCGCGCGTGCTGCCGCGAATGCGACGCGCGCGCCCTGGCCCCGCGCGCCAGCAGGAGCATGGAGCGAGGCGATGAAATCACAGTGAGCAACTCTCCGTTCCCAGCGGCTGACACAGCCCAACGGCCATGCGAGATCACGTCTGACGGGGGCGCCAGAAGCGTCATGGAAAGGCCCGAGGTCGCCGGAGCAGGGGCCCTCCTGTGGAGGCACTGCCCCGGTGCCGGCCCTCCCACAGTGGTCGCTGCAGTCGTTGTCGCCCTGCCCAGGGACGACAACGCCCAGACAGCGGGGGCCGCAGGGTGCAGAGCTGGCCTCGCCCTTCTCCCGCACATCGAAGGCCCCGCCCGCGGCGCCAGAGTCGTTTGGGGCAATCTTGCCGCCGTCCGATACGGCGTTGGGACGGGTCTCTACAGGCGGCTCCACATTGCGCAACAGATGGACTTCGCCCTGAGACAGGCGGCCAGCGGGGGCTGGACGCTCTCCCGGCAGGCCGTCCGACGGCGGCTCAACAAGGCCGGCGACCGAGTCGCGACGCCTGGCGTCTTTTGGGCCGACGCCCTGAGGGCTGCCGTGCACCGTGATGTTCGCGCTTTTGTCGCGTGGGCGGCACATCCCACCGCCATTCCCGCTGGTTTCCCTTGTCCTGACGCGGATCTCGGTGACCTGGTGGAAGTCCCCCTTGCCGCTAACGCTTTGGAAAGCTCCCCCCCCCCCCTCCTTTCCCCCTCCGCCCCCGCAGCCCGCCGCGCCCGTTCGCTAAGGTCGCAGGGGTCTCTTCGCAGAGAGTGCAGCCTTCGGCTGCTTCCTGGTTTCCTGGCGTGCCGAACCACAGTGGGCCCCTCAGGGGGTGGGCGTCATGCCTCGCCTGCTTGGGCAACGGGCCCCCCGCGTGGGGGCGGGGTGCGTGTCTTCCTGGCGAGATGCTGCCCTTGGATGCGGTGGGCGTACTTCGGCGGAAGGTGGAGGTGGTGCTGCGAGCTGCGCCAGGAAGCGTGCGATGGCATCGACCACCTACTCGACGCAGGACACTTCTGGCAGGGATCGAGACAGTACGGGCACGGGTGGCCAAACCCCAGCACCATCCCATGGAAATATGTGGACTATGACCTGCGACACCACCTGGGACGGCGATCACGCATGCTACATCGAGAGGGAGGCCTGTGCAGGATGGGCGCCAGCAGGGCCCATCGATGTCAGCGGTGCTCGGCTGCTCTCTGGGCTAGCGATCCTGGAAGACTGCCCCCGCGTGCCGGCCAGTTACCCGCTCGCGGATTATCCCGCGGAGTGCACCTGTCCTGGCGGCACGCTGTTCGATCCGACGCAGGTTCGACCAGCCCGCATCAGCAGCGCTGAAGCGGACGAGTGGAGGCCTCGGAAGTCTGATGAGGATGTGCGGACCGCCGCCCTGGCAAAGTCCACCTCGCTCCTGGGCGCCGCGCCCATGCAGCTCGGACCCAGGTCAGACGGCGCCGCCGCCTCCAGCAGCGGTGAGCAACGCCCCCCAGTCGCCTGGGCCCAGCCGCAGCAGCAAACTCGCTCCGCCAGGCTCGCCCACGACGGCGACAGCCCCCCTGCGCCCGACCCTGGCAGTATAGAGCCGTGCTTGAGTCTCCGGCCATCATCGCAGCGATCGAAGTCCGGGACATTCTCTCGCTCCCCAGTGGCCTGAGCCAAGCCCGTGTGCACCCCGCCGTCCCGCTTGGAGAGTTGTACGACGGTGTGTCTCTCCCACCCCAGTGGCCCTACATCTTGCGGGACCGAGGCCACGCGCTGAAGCGCATTGCCTGGATCGAGGGGCGTGCCGTCCTGGAGACGCCGAATGATGGCGCCCCGAAGGCTAGAGCGGAGCTTGCGAGGAAGGGCAACGTCGCCCTGGGGGTCCGAAGCACCAAGCTACACTTCCGCAGCAGTTGCAGTGACCTGGACCGTTTCGCCCTACGCAACAGTCTGTGGACAGGCGAGGGCAAGGAGCTCCTCCTCCTGGAATGGTCACCCAAGGTTCGCATCAGCATGAAGGGCGAGGGAGGCGCGCAGGACGCCGCAAGCCTGCTGGTCTCGGTGCAGGGCCCCATGGTCGATCAGGTGGCAAAGGTGACGCTTAGGTGGCCGCCAGTCCTGGGGGGGAATGTGGCGCCGCGGGAGTGCGATGCCCACAGGCTCCCCCACGGCACCAAGTCCCCATCGAGCAGGTGCATACTGTCGTACAACCACAGCAGGCAAGGCCCGTTCCACGGCGACGCCACCAAGGCGCCCCGGCCAGACCAAGAAGGATAACCCTGGTGCAGAGTGGACAGAGCCCCCTCGGAAGTGCAGTACTGGAGGCAGTCGAGCGCCCTCAACGACATCTACTTCCTGAGCCAGTATCCTGGTGACCTCTTCGGGCTCCCCCTGCCCAACACCACCGACCTGCTCCCTATGTATTATTGTACGGTAGAGGGAGACAGTTACTTGACATTCCCCCTCCCCCCCAACCTCGCTGTTGGCACGGGCCTTGGAGACTGTTGTCGAAGTGCATCTCATCAGACCCCCCGCCAACTTTGAACATTGGGGGGAGGGGGAGCCGTTGACAGATGAATGTGGCATTCCTGTTCGCTACTTTGTTCCGAGGCCTGTAGCATTAATAATCCGAGCAATAATCACGCCAACACGAAGAAGATGAGTGAGACAATTCGTCGTGATACATATGATACGAAATAAACATCATGATAAGAGGAGTTGGTATTCACATGAGCTGCCGGGGTGTGGATCTCGTGGATCTAAGTTGGACCCCCCTTCCAGTTTTGGAATGCAGCAGGTGCGGCGCCCGAGGCGCCGCCCAGGAGGTTCCATCGCTCACCCGAGAGATCCGCGTGGTCGTCCGACATATCGTGCGTACGCGGTTGTCGTCTCCTTCAACCCTCGGTCTCCGGCCTGTCGTGGGCGGCGCGGCCTGCTGGCCTCCGGCCCCGGCGCAGGAGCATGCCGCGGAGGTGCAGCAGCCGCTGACGGACTACGAGTGCCGCCAGAGGACCCGCCCCGGCTTTGCGCGCCGATGCCCGTGCTCTGTCGAGCACGCAGCGGCGTGCCGAGCCAGAGAAAGCAGGGCGGGAGGGAAGATACATCTAGTGTTCTGTGTATGTATGTATGTATGTATGTATGTATGTATGTATGTATGTATGTATGTATGTAGAGAGAGAGAGAGAGAGAGAGAGAGAGAGAGAGAGACCAAGAGAGAGATAGAGAACAAGAGAGAGACAGAGAGAGAGAGAGAGAGAGCGTGGGAGAGAAAGAGAGAGACAGAGAGAGAGAGAGAGAGCGAGGGAGAGAAAGAGAGAGATAGAGAAAGAGACAGAAAGAGAGAGAGAGAGATATAACAAAAGACAGCGATAGAGAGAGAGAGAGAGAGACAGCGAGAGAGAGAGAGAGAGAGAGAGAAAGAGAGAGAGAGAGAGAGACCTAGGATGAACAATCAGACTACATACATATCCTCCGTCGGAGGAGCGAGTGTGTTTCTGGGATCGGCGCTGGGCTCCCCTGGCGGCGCCTCTGGCGCCGCCTCTGGCGCCGCCCCTCGCGCGCCCCGTGCGCTAGGGAGGTGGTGGGGCTCAGCGCCGATCGAGAGAATCCGCGCGGACCTCCGAGAGTCTATGTCTACGCTGTCCTCCTTCTTTTTTTTAATGTTCTTCTTGTTGGTATGTTTCTTCTTCTTCTCATTCTTCTTCTTCTTCTTCTTCTTCTTCTTCCTCTTCTTCCTCTTCTTCTCCTTCCTCTTCTTCTTCCTCCTCTTTCTCTGCAGGACAACCGAGGTGGCCGCAGGAGCCCCCCGGCGGCGGCGGCGGCGGCGGCGAGGACGGGGGCGGCGACGGGGCGCAGCGGGCGCGCCCAGGGCCGGCCAGAGGCGGGCGCGCCACCGCGCGATGTGCCCCGCCGCGCCCCCCGCGGGGGGGGGGGGCGGGCGCTGGGGACGCCCCGGGCCTCTGCGGCGGGCGCGGCCGAGGCCGCAGCGCGGCCTCGAGGGCCGAGGGCCCGGGGGCGAGGTCGGTGCGGGGAGGGTCGCCCGGCTGCTCGCGTCGTGCCCGCGGGACCTTCTTCGGTCCCCGCAGTCGTCGTCGGCGGCGTCGTCGTCGTCGTCATCCTCGTGGTCCACCGCCGAAGTTGCGGTTTCGGGCCCAGGTCTGTCGGTTTCGGTCCCGGGCCGTTTCCGCCAAGGGGAGCTTTACGAAAGGGAGGCTTGTCCACCGCCGATCTTCCCCCTCCACTCCTCTTGGCATCGCTCGGACGTGTGCATTTTTTCTTTTGGCGAGGGCCATCGAGGAGCATCCTTTGATCATTTGGCGAAGAAGCCATGCGCGAAACCGAAGAAAACACAGGGAGTGGACGTCCGAGCGATGGCCAGGTGCCAGCGGGCTGTTTTTTTCGGTGCAGCCTGCGGAGAGGGCCCCGGCACGGTCCGTGGGCGTTCGTGCTGGCGGAGCGTCTCCTCTTCTCTCTGGAGGGGTTCCGGAGGGGATGTAGCACACAGAGACGCACGCCATCGGCGATCTCCAGGAGGGTGCGTGGGGGAAAGAGGGGACGTGGGGGGGGGAGGAGGCGGGATCCGATCACAGGCAGGGACATGTTGGGAATCCAGAGATTCGCGCGCATTTTTTTTTGTATCGGGGGTGGACAGACCTCCTACCCTGACACGTCGATTAAGGAATCGGCCGTCTTCGTTTCGCAAGAGGGCGTCGCGGCCGTCACTTTTGCGCGTCCAGGTCCGCCGGTTTCGGTCCCAGGACGATTTCACTAAGGGGAGGTCTACTAAAGGGAGGTTTGTCCACCGCCGATTGTATCCCGGGCCCTTCAAGGGTACGGTAGGTTTGCGTCGTGTCGACCAGCGGCGACCCCAGCGCGGGCGTTCAAGGTTGAACGCCGCCGGCGACCCGGAATCGATCGATGTTGAACGATCGGACGTTGCGGCAGCGGCCGATCGTTCAAGGTTGAACGATCCCTGCGGTGTCAAAAACCAACGCTGGGGTCGGCACGATACGAACCTGTCGTAATTTTCTGTCCCAGGTCCGGCCTGCAGTGGGCCCGGCGCGGGCGGGGTCGGCGGCGAGAGGCGCCTCGCGGCGGCGGAGGCCGCAGCCTGCCCTCGCTGATCGGCGATTTGCAGGAGGGAAAGGAACACACAGACACAATGAATCGTCGATTCCCAGGAAAGTATGGGAAAATATGGGAAGTGGGGGGGAAGACAGAAACCCAGAAAATACAGGAACATATGGGGACCAGTTTTATTTGTGTGTATTTATTTGTGTGTCCTGGGGCCTCTTCAACCCTGATTTTTTTCTTGTTCGTTGGAAGCTCTTGTGCACCCTGGGGAGGCTACCCTTGGCTGTTCCGTGCGTTATGGCCGACGGAGGGTTTCGCGTTCTGGAAGGATGTTCGGAGTTCGTCGAGCACGTGGCTGAATCCGATCCCTGCCCCCGCCTCCCGGTAGGGTTCGGAGTTCGTCGGGCACGTGGCGGAAACCGAACCTTGCCCCCGTCTCCCGTCGATTCTGGAGGACCGATGGCTGGTTGGGGTAGGGTTCGGATGTCGCCACATACCGTTTCTTAGTTGTCTTTCAGGGTGCAGTAGTACGCAATTGCTGCCGGGGCGGTGCAACCTACTGCACGGGCGACAGTTGTTGCGTGTGAAGGGAGCTGCACGACTGCATCCGTCCGCAACTATTGCATCACTGCGCGCAAACTTTTTGCATTCCGGCGCCAACTCTTGCAAGCACTATTGCACCTCACTCCCGCTGAGCCATCTGCGCCAGGCCCACCACTCTGGCTCAGAGCGCGGAGCGAGGCGGGCTGTTCAGGGACATCATTGGGTGGGGATGGGCTCAGGGTGGTCGAAAATTCGAGGTTGGAGGTTGGAGGCTTGCCGAGGCTGGAGGTTCGGGGTTGGAGGTCGAGGTTGGAGGTTCGAGGTTCGTGGTCGAGAATTCGAGGTTGGAGGTTCGAGGTTCGCTGGTCCGCGACGCCTTGCCGAGAGGCGGTCGGGGGCGCCCGGATCGTCCCGAACCGGCCGCCACAGGGCCGAGTGCTGCCCGCAGGCCACGGGGCAGCGTAGCGGGGGGGGGGGATAGGTAAAACGACGCGAAGATCGGGACAAAATCGGATCGGGATAACTCGAAATCTCTGAGAATCGGCGGGTTTGTAGGATGTATTGGGCGCCGCGGCCGCTCCAGAGCGTTCCGGAACGCTCTGAGAGCGCTCCGGAACGCTCTGGAGCGATTTATCCCGATCCCAGCCCTGTTTTAATAGGCTCAGGGGTAAGTCGGGCCTGTCCCTCTACAGGAGGAGCATTCAAAAATAGTAAAGAAATAGTCAGGGGACGATTTTTCGAATATCTTTCAGCATCTGTGGTGCATTTTCAGGGAATCTGCATTTTTCGTCCAAAATGCGCCTGCAGGGGGACAGGCCCGACTTAAGCTCAGGGGGTTTCATCGACCCCGATCGCCCACTCTCAGGAGGGAAAGAAACACACAGACACAATTCATCGTCGATTCCCCAGAAAGTATGGGAAGATATCGGAAGTGGGGGGGAAGACGAAAATCCCAAAAATATGGGAAACCATGGGGAATCTGTTCATTTGTGTGCATTCATTTGTGTGTCCCTGGGCCCCTTCACATTCCTCGACGGCAGGGGCTCGGCAGCCCGCCTCGCCGAGGGCAGCTGGGACTTGATGTCGGGAGGCCATCGCCGTGCTATCGGCGAGGTGTCGCCGGCTCCAGCTCGACGCTTCCCCCTCTCGGGCCGGACGAAAGGGGGGGATTGGGAAAGGGGGGGTTACGAAATTTGCTGCATGCAGCTGGACCCGGCCTCACCGAGGGGCCCATTCCTCGATACATAGCCGCCTCCGGCGCAAGGAGGCGCTGGGAAAATCAGCTACGTGAGCTGATTCTCAAACCCCCCCTTTGCTATCCCCCCCTTTCGCCCGACCCGACCCTCTGAGCCCAGCCCCCCCGGACGTCCCCCCTCAGCTTTGGGGAAGCAGCTCGAGAACGAAGAACACATGCGAACGTCGGATTTCTTTGATCGTCGCTGGACCCCCCCTTCTTGGCGCGCGGAGCGCGCCAGGGGCGGCGCCAGAGGCAGAGAGGGGGAGAGTGGTAAGGATAGGAGTAGAAGGAGTCGTGACACGGATCGGGATACAGGGATACGGATATGAGGACACAGGGACAGGGGACACAGGGATCGGGATAGGCATAGGGGTCAGGCCTTGGGGGAGGAATGAAGAACCGGGGTTCGGGAGAGGAGTAGGGGCGGGCAGCAGCGACGAGCCAGCGATCTCGGGGGCCTGGAACGGGGGGGCAACGACGGGGGGGCAACGACGAGTTGACGATCTAGGGCCCCTCCCCTCCCCTCCCGTTTTTTTTCTTGGACCGCTATTGGAGGCCTCCTGGGCCGTCTCGGGGCGATCCTGGCCGCCTCTCGGGCCGTCTCGGAGCGTCGGGAAGCCGAAGAGGCGAGAGCGCCCACATCCTTCCCCCCCAAGTCTGACATTTTCGAAGGAGTCTTGCCCTTCAAGGGGCCTCTTGGGGGGGAGGCCTCTTCTGGAGGCCTCCTGGGGCGTCTCGAAGGCCTCGCGGGCCGTCTGGAGGCCCTCCTGGGCGTCTTGGGCCCACCGCTCGGTGCCTCGGGGCCCTCTCGGATCGTTTTTTGGGGGCCTCTTGGGGCACTTTCGGCCCGTCTCTCGGCATCGCTCGGACGTGTGCATTTTTTCTCGGCGAGAACCCAACGGCTTCCCGACACCTTTGCCAGTGATCACACTCTCGACAAGGTTCGTCGCGTCGCCAAAAAGCGCGGCAACGGCGGCACCGGACATGGCGGAAGAAAAAATAAACTGTGGGACGGGACGGGGGCAGGGAAACGACACCCTTGCCACGAAGCCGCGAAGAAGCGGACGATGGCGGACAAGATTGACTATCCTGGCTTCGCTTCGTTCCTGGGCCACCTCCTCGAGCGGGGCACGAAGGTCGTGCTCCTGAAAGGCTGCGCCCTGGTTGACCTGCACGGGGCAGAGCCGGCAAGGGCAAGGCCGACTGGCAATCGAACGGCGAGGTCCGGCGCCCCGCGCCCCCCGCCCGGAAAGACAGGTGGACAGGTGCTCGGCGAGAACCATCGAGGACCATCCTGGACCATCGAGCAACAAAACAAAAAACACGCGCGGAACCGAAACAGTGCACGGGAAAGTGGACGTCCGAGCGACGGCGAGGTCCGGGGGCCCTTTTGGGGCTGCTCGCGCCCGCGGGTCCCGCCGTTCCCAACACCATCGAGGACAGAAGAACCCCTCCTCCTCCTCCTCCTCCTCCTCCTCCTCCTCCATCCTCCTCCTCCTCCTCCCTCCTCCTCCTCCCTCCTCCTCCTCCTCCTCCTCCCTCCTCCTCTTCCTCCTCCTCCTCCTCCTCCTCCTTCCTCCTCCTCCTCCTCCTCCTCCTCCTCTCAAAAAAAGAATTCGGGGGTGGACAGAACCCCCCAACAGTGACACGCCGATGAGCGAATTGTCCGTGCTCGGTTCTCGCGAGGGCGCGCCGTGGCCGTGATGTTCCAGGCCTGCGCCCGCCAGGCTTGGGCCTCAGGTCGTCTTCACTAGACCACGTTTTAAAGGGGGTCTATCCATCCCCGACCTAACCCTCATGACATACGGGACGTGAAAACGACCACAGCCACTGCTTTTCTTTTGCTGCCGCCTTCCAGCCAGCAGAAACAAAACAGTGGTTGTGGTCATTTTCGTTAAGCTTGGCACCAGGGAAATGACCACAGCCACTGCTTCTTTTCCGGCCGGCTGGAAGGCGGCGCAAACAAGAAGCAGTGGCTGTGGTCATTTTCCCGTCCCGCATGACAGAGCGAAGGCGTGGCCTCACTCAGGTCCCCGTCTTTGCATCTCAGGGATGATCGACCTGGGCGGTCTGGTCTGATGCACCTGCAGAAAAAAGAGCCTCCGTCCCTGATGCTCTGGCCTTCCTGACTCAGGCCCCCTCCCACAGGGTAAGGGGCCGAGTGGGCCCTGGAAACGAGAGGGCCGTTTCTTACCAGTTCCGTTCTGCCGCTTTTTTGCCAGCTTCGACGCCGTTGTTTTGCTGGTTCCGTCGCCGTTTTTTTTCTGGTTCCGGCTCCGACTCCCATCCCGGAGCCGTTTTTTTGCCGCTTCCAGTCGCCGTCTTTTGGGTTGGCTCCATGTTCAAGAGACATCTTGTCGGAAACGGTGAAAAAACGGCCCTGCCGTTTCCAGGGCCCACTAATAGGGGAACAACAAGTCACATAAACAAAACAACTCGGAGGTCCGCGCGGATTTCTCGGATCGGCGCTGGACCCCCCTCCCCAGCGCGCGGAGCGCGCCAGGGGCGGCGCCGGAGGCGCCGCCGGGGGGCCCCAGCGCCGATCCGAGAAATCTGCGCGGACCCCAGAGTTTTTATGTTTATGTCAGTTCTTGTTTCCCTAACTGAGGTAAGGGGTTCTTTCGGAGGCGGAGGCGGAGGCG
>CAUYUJ010006242.1:0-20000 GCA_963575745.1 Prorocentrum cordatum | reverse complement strand
GAGGAGCGAGGAGGAGGAGGAGGAGGAGGAGGAGGAGCGAGGAGGAGGAGGAGGAGGAGGAGGAGGAGGAGGAGGAGCAGGACAATGATGTGCGACGCCCCCCTCTTGGACGCCCCCTCTTGGACGCTTCCGATGAGTGAGCGGGGGATACGGGGCAGCCGATGCGCTCCACTTCGCCCCGCAGGTACGGCAGGGGCGGCGGCAGGGGCGGCACACAGGCGCCTGGCTCGGGAGGTATAGGAGGGGGAGCATTGGGGCCGCCGCCTTTTAAGAAGCGGCACCCTTCGCAAAAACCTTGCCCCCTCCCCCTACGCCCTTGTGGGCGTCGCCAACCTTCTCTGCGATTGGGGGCGCCGCAAGGCCTCCGGGCAGAGCCCCATGGTAGTTGGTGCCCCGTATTCCCATTCAGTTGGTTGTTCACTGGTTGGTCGACCGCTCGAGTCGCCGCGATCAAAGTCGACCTCCCCCCCAGAGCCCTGGGATGGCCCTCCTCCTTCGCTTGTTTATCGTCGTCGTTCATACAAGCTTGGTGTCAGTCGCTGGAGAAGTGCGATTGCGCAGTGTGTGTGTGTGTGGTCAGACCTTGTCATAAGGACGAGTAAGCCTTGAGGGGTGCTCTGGCACCCCCGCCCCTCGGTCCTTCCTTGCACTCAGGTCTGGCTTTGGCGTCACTTCTGGCGTCCCAGAGCCTTGCGCCTTACCGCGTGTTTTTCTAATCCCGGCGCCCTGTCGATGGAGTGAGGGGGGAGAAGCGGGTGCGGGTGTGCACCTGTCTCGTTCCCGAAAAAGTCTGGCGGGGCTAGGACGATGATACATTCGTTCCAGAGCGTTCTGGAACGCTCTCAGCGGAACGCTCTGAGAAGGTCGCGGCACCCTAGACATCCTCCAGAGCCGCGGGATCTCAGAGATTCTTCAGGCTTACGCCACATCCGCCGACCCCTTATGAAGAATCGCGCACTGGTCTGGTCGCCTCTTTGGGTGGTCTGAGGCCCCTGGGCCATTCTTGGGGCATTCTTGGGCTGTCTTGGGGCCCCTTAGGCCGTCCTGTGGCAGTATTGGGCTGTCCTGGGGCTCTCTTGGGCTGTCATCGGCCTCTCTTGGGCTGTCATGGGGCGCTGTGGGCGTTCTTTTCGGCCGTCTTGGCCGTCGCCATCTGTTGCCGAGGACTGTGGTATGCCCTTGGTGACCTCAGAACTGCTTTGCGGTGTCTTTTGGAACCGTCAGGGGCGGCCGTGGGGTGACCTTCAATCGTTTCAGGCCATTGTGAAGCAATCTTGGCCCTTCCTGACCTTAAGCGGAACCGTCTCGGCGTCCTCTGAGGCTGTTTTGGCGCGCTATGAACCTCTCGGGAGCCGTCCTGGAGCTCTCGCGGGTCGTCCCGTCGCCTGGTGGACCCTCTTGGCGCGACCTGGAGGCGATCTGGGGGATTTCGGGGTCAGGTGGATCCGGTGGGGCCTTCGGCCAGGGCCCTCCCGACGATGATGACGGCGACGCTGATGATGAGGAGGAGGAGGAGGACGACGACGAACAGGGTGATCATGATTATGATGATGAGGAAGAAAAGTAGGACGATGAGGAGGAAGGCGAACAAAATAAATAGCCGTCATGCGTGACAACTGTCGTGTGTTCACTCCTCCAGAGCCGCGGGATCTCAGAGATTCTCGATTTTACCTTCACCCGATTCTATCCTCGTCCTGGCTTCGTCTCAGCACCTGTGCTCGTCATGGCCTGCCACAGCAGCTCTTCTCGTATCTGGTGCAGGATCTGGTCCTTCGGCCCAGCCTCCGCTCGAGCGGGACGAGGACCCAGACATCTGAGGTCGTCTTCTGTTTCGCAGCGTTCAGGAGGGGAAAACGCATACAGACACAATTAATCGTCGATTCTCCGGAAATGTGAGGAATTATGGGAATTGGGGGGAGGGGAAGACGAAAACCTAGAAAGTATGGAAAATATAAGGAATCCTGGGGTTTGTGTGTATTTATTTGTCTGTCCTTGGGCCCCTTCCAGCCAGCGTGGCTCCCCCGAGGTCTGGGCCCCTTCCTGGAGACCGGCTCGTTGGCCTGCCCAGTTGCCTGGCAGTCCCGGAACCGGGCACAGGCCCCCAGAAGCGCCGAAGCATGTCAGAAATTATAGTGCCGTTTTTAATACTGCTCCGCGTGCGGATCATGTATTAAACATGCAGGGATTCAGTAGTAAGAACATCGATGAGTTCATGCATAAATTTATTCATAATGTAATCATGTATAAAAACCTATGTATCAAATCCTATGTATGAAAAAACTGCCCTGTAGGTGGTCGTTTTTTATTCAGTGTTCTGCCGATCGCGCGGGCCCTCGCACCCCTCCCTCCCGTGCCAGCGACCAGAACCACACGCCGGACATAGCCTCCTTAGGCTTCATGGGGCCTCCTGGATCCTCCTGGGGCCTCCTGGGTCCTCCTGGGGCCTCCTGGGGCCTCCTGGGGCCTCGTGAAGCCTCCTGGGGCCTCCTGGGGCCTCCTGGGGTCTCCTGGGACCTCCTGGGGCCTCCTGGGGCCTCCTCGGACCTCCTAGGTCCTTCTGGGGTCTCCTGGCCCCCCCTGGGGCCCCTGAGAACTTGTAAGGAAATCCTGAAGCCTCCTGGTGCATCCTGGGGCCTCCTGCAGTCTCGAGGGGTCTCCTGGGGTCTCCTGGTGCCTCCTGGAGCATCTTGGAGCCTCATGATACGTCCGGGGGTTTATGGAAATGCTCCTTGGTTATACACGGTTTGAGCATTCAAAATCACGTACTTGCTTTAGTACCGATATATTTCCGAAGCCCATTTACATATTACCGTCATAGTATATAGCTAAGCTAGTAGTGTTCTAAGTGTATACGTACACATAGTTAGTTATGCATACCTTGATTTCACACGGTGTATGCATGTGCATATATATATATATATATATATATATATATATATATCTATATTTGCACGTGTCTACGAATGTCTATACTTATATATTCACGCAACAATTTGGTAACCCATCTGAATGAACACACCCATATTTTCACATTCGCTGTATGTGTGAATCAACGTTCACACGCTCATACACACATTTATATCTATATACACGTGTATGTAAGTTTGAGGTTCTGCATGTATGTATGTACGTACATATGCATGCATGCATGCACGCATGTATGTATGTATGGATGAATGCATGCATGCATGTATGTACGTATAGTAGATATGTATGTATGTATGCATGCATGTATGTATGTATGTAATGGATGCATGTATGTATGTACGCATGTACGTGTGTATGTATACATGCATGCATGTCTGTATGTATGTAGATATGCATGTCTGTAAGCATGTATGTATGTATGTATGTATGCATGTATGTACGTATGTATGTATGTGTGCATGTGTGCATGTATATATGCATGCATGTATGTGTATATCTATGTTTGTATGCATGTATGTATGTCTGTCTGTATGTCTGTCTGTATGTATGTATGTATGTAGGTATGTGTGTGTATGTATGTATCTATGTATGTATGTATGTATGTATGCATGTATGCATGTATTTATGTATGTATGTATGTGTGTGTATGTATGTATGTATGTATGTATGTATGTATGTATGTATGTATGTATGTATGTATGCATGTCTGTGTGTGTATGTATGTATGTATGTAGGTAGGTAGGTAGGTAGGTAGGCAGGTCTGTATGTCTGTATGTATGTATGTATGTATGCATGTATATATGTATGTATGCATGTATGTATGTATGTATGCATGCATGCATGCATGTATGTATGTATGTATGTATGTTTGTATGTACGCATGTATGTATGTATGTATGTATGTATGTATGCATGTATGCATGTATGCATGTATGCATGTATGCATGTATGCATGTATGCATGCATGTACGTACGCATGTTTTGTTTATTCCCCACATCCAAAGTGCACCCAAGAGGGCTCCAAGACGAGCCCAAGAAAGCCTCCAGAGCACTCGCACTCGCACTTGCGGATGCTCTAGGGGGTGTTTCTTGATGTCCTCATGGAGTTTTCCTGGATCTTTCGCGGGGTATTCTTAGCGCTTTGGGAGAATCCCGGGAGGAACCTTAGAGGGCTCCAAGAGGGCTCAAGAGTGCCACAAGAAGCTACCCAGAGCACCCGCAACAACATCAATTTTGTCGCGGGTGCTCTGGGGGCCTTTTGGAACCATTTTTGGATGCTTCCTGCAGCCTTCTCAGAGCACTCGCAAGACTCCAAGATAGCCCCAGGAGGGCAACCCAAGAAAGCCCGAGAGTGATCCAAGACAGTCCCAAGGAGGACCCTCGGAGTACCTGCAACGAGTGTGATTGTGTCGCGGATTCCCTAGGTGGCCTCCTTGGGGGGTAAATTTGAAGGTCTTTTGGAGTCCTCGCATGATCCTCGCGACCAGGGGTTCCGAAAACTCCAGACACACCAGAAGTTTAGAATGGACGGAGGATCGACAGGAAACCGGTTGGAAGGAGCCCCAGGCAGGAGGTCCCAGGAGGTTTTTCAGGTGCACCGAGCGGGGGAGCAGGCGTGAGGAGGAGGGGGAGGGGGAGGAGGAGGAGGAGGAGGAGGAGGAGGAGGAGGAGGAGGAGGAGGAAGAGGAGGAGGAGGAGGAGGAGGAGGAGGACGAGGAGGAGAAGGAGCAGGAGGAGGTGACCAGGAATCGGGCCCAGTAAGTTCGCAGTCTTGGCGAACCGTAATTTCGAAATCTCCAAACCACCAGATTTGAGGAATTTTCAAGAAGTTCGAACTCTCACAAGTCTCGAGACGTTTGAAGGGCCACGGAATCCGAAAAATCCAGGCAACCAGGAATTCCGAAAACTCCAAACCACCAGAGTTTCTGAATGTTCAAGAAATTCAGAAATCTCAACAATTTCGAGCCGTCAGGAAATTCCAAAAACAACAATTTCAACAATTTTCAAGCTTTCCCAGAGGCCAGGGGATCCGAATCCCAGGCAACCATGAATTCCTGCGGGTCCAGTCTGCGTCCTCTCAAGTGGATGCAGGGGGGGGGGGGGGCGAGCCGCCAGCGCAAGGCAATCTTGACCGCAACCATGGGGAGCAACCCACCAGAGTAATGTGGTATTGACTGTAACCTGGTATTGGGCGATGAGATTTCCGACCTTGCTCCCCCACTTTATTTTCCCCTGCTGCCCCCCTGCTGCCCATCCGAAAGAGCTGACCCCCCAGGGTGTGCACAAGCATTGGCGGCGTGCGCAAGGGGGCAGGTCTGGGGGGAAGGCTCCTCAGAAGGAGGCTGCTTCCCAGAGGGCGCCGCCCCCGCATCTGCAGACAAGCCCCGCCTCTTCTAAGCAGCAGGCGTGCGCCTCAGCAGCCCTCCCGCTGCGCGCGCGCCCTCGTCCTTGTGGCTGCGCCACGCCGCGCCGGGACCACCGGCAACCGCCACCGACGCTCGCCCTCGCCCTCCTCGTCCGCGCCGTCGTCGTCCCCCCATCGCCCGGGGGAGGGAGCGGTGCCCTGCCTCTCCCGCCGCCTCTCTCCGCCGCCCCACCGCGACGACCGCACGCAGGACCGCCCCGCGGGGCTCGGGCTCGGGCTCCGCCTCCGACTAGGTTTTGGCTTCCCGCGACTGCTGTGGGTGTGATCCCGTCATCCTGTAATCGCCCTCCTCCTCTCTAGGCCTCCTAGATGGGGTCCGAGTAGATGGGGTCGGAGGATCGCGCCGTATCGTCAATGTATTGGCGATGCGGCTCGATGTGGAGCCCGATTTTCTCCACTTTGGAGTCGCCGATGCATCGCCGATGGCGCCGATGCATCGGCGATGCATCGCCAATGTATCGCCAATGTATCGGCGATGCGGTGCGATCCTCCGACCCATCTACTCCGACCCCATCTAGGAGGCCTCCATCCCCGCCGTTCTCCCTCCTCGTCGTCCATTCTCCCCGGAGGAGGAGGAGGAGGAGGGGAGGAGGAGGAGGAGGAGGAGGAGGAGGAGGAGGAGGAGAGGAGGAAGGAGGAGGGAGGAGGTAGGAGGAGGAGGAGGAGGAGGGAGAGGAGGAGTGAGGGAGGAAGGAGGAGGAGGAGGAGGAGGAGGAGGAGGAGGAGGAGGAGGAGGAGGAGGAGGAGGAGGAGGAGGAGGAGGAGGAGGAGGAGGAGGAGGAGGAGGAGGAGGAGGAGGAGGAGGAGGAGGAGGAGGAGGAGAGGAGGGGAGGAGGAGGAGGAGAGGAGGAGGAGGAGGAGGAGGAGGAGGAGGAGGAGGGAGGAGGAGGAGGAGGAGGAGGAGGAGGAGGAGGAGGAGGAGGAGGAGGAGGAGGAGGAGGAGAGGAGGAGGAGGAGGAGGAGGAGGAGGGAGGAGGAGGAGGAGGAGGAGGTGGAGGAGGAGGAGGAGGAGGAGGAGGAGGAGGAGGAGGAGGAGGAGGAGGAGGAGGAGGAGGAGGGAGGAGGAGGAGGAGGAGGAGGAGGAGGCGGAGGAGGGGAGGCGGAGGCGGAGGCGGAGGCGGAGGCGGAGGAGGAGGAGGAGGAGGAGGAGGAGGAGGAGGAGGAGGAGGAGGAGGAGGAGGAGGAGGTGGAGGAGGAGGAGGAGGAGCGAGGAGGAGGAGAGGAGGAAGGGAGGAGGAGAAGGGAGGAGGGGAGGAGGGGGACCGCCCAGAGCAAGCAGCAGCAGCAGCAGCAGCAGCAGCAGCAGCAGCAGCAGGAGCAGCAGCAGCAGCAGCAACAGCAGCAGCAGCAGCAGCAGCAGCAGCAGCAGCAGCAGCAGCAGCATAGCGGGAGCAGCCCCGCCCCCCGCGCGCTGCGTGCCACTGGCGCCGAGGCGGCACGCCGGCGGGCGGCCGACAGCGGCGAGGCCTCGGGGAGCGAGGCCGCGTCCGCGGGCGCGCGCGGGGGCGCGCGCGCGCGGGTTGGCAGGCAGGCAGGGCGGGAGGGTGGGGACGAGGAGGCGGCCAAGCACTCCTCCTCTTCCTCCTCCCTCCTCGTCCTCCTCCTCCTCCTCCTCCTCCTTCCTTCTCCTCCTCCTCCTCCTCCTCCTCCTCGAGGCGCTCCTCCTCCTCCTCCTCCCCCTCCTCCTCCCCGAGACGCTCCTCCTCCTCCTCCTCCTCCTCCTCCTCCTGCTCCTCCTCCGCCTCCTCCTCCGCCCTCCTCCGCCTCATGGCAAGAAGAGGAGGAGGAGCAGGCGGAGGAGGAGGAGGAGGACCATGGTAAACCCACGAGGCATCAGCGAGGTTGCAATCAGTCCTCCCTTGTAGACTCCCTCCACATGCGTTCCCGCGGGAGTTTGTTTCCACTGCGGGAAGTGACCGTGTCCAGGAATCGTTTGAGATTCCTCAACCGAACGCAGACGCCATTCTTTCGCTGTCAACGCCGCGAATCAACGTGAATGTTGCGTCATAGCATACCTATGCTGTGCCAGGGTGCAAGTCCTGGGATCTCACCCGGCGAGTCAAGTCTTGGCAATCCTAATTCGTGGCAGATAACCACCCCTGGGACGTCAACCCGAGCACTACACGAGAATGCTGCAAACTGTAAAGACGATTTCGCGCGACGCTAAGGCGATCACCGCATTCTGAAAGCATAAAACACAAATCCACATTCAAAAGCAATCACCCGCCTTCCTGCTTTGAAACGGATGCACCATTTCGAGACGGATGTGTTCGGCGCTAATGCGTCAATCCCATTTTGAAGGTGATCCGCCATCCATCCTTGTGGGGAATTGACAAGCGAAACGCCCGACCCGCCCCGCCGACATCCCTGGGGGTGCGTTAGATAGCACGCCAGGGGAATCATTTTTTCAAGTCGTCGCTCGCTCCAGGCGGGACCAAAGTACAGGATATTGCAGCACATGGCGGACCTGTGTCGACGTGGTGGTCGCAGACGCCGCCCTGGGCGCGGACGCGCTGGCGGGCCGGGGCCGCGCCGTTCGGGGCGGCGCTGCCGCGGCGGCCGAGGATGAGCGCGAACACGGGCATTACCTGGGCCTGGCTCTCACGGCCATCGCGCTGGAGGCACTGGCGCGCTGGGGCGGAGGCGCAGGCGCTTCTCCGCACTTGGGCGCGCGGCGACGCCGCTGTGCTGGCGGCGGCTCGCCAGAGCCTCGCGGCGACGCTGCAGTGCGGAAGCGCGGAGGCCTTCGGCGGCGGCGCCCGCGGCGCCCGCGGCGATGGCGCTTGGTCAAGCGCGGCGCAGCGCGGCGTCGCCGGCGGCGGCGCGGCCGCGGCTCCGAGGCGAGGCGGCAAGGGCGCGGTGGCGCGGGGGCCAGGAGGCGGGCTGACGGCTAGCTGGCGGGCCCCAGGCGCTGATGAGGAGCTGGGCGGCGGCGCCGAGCTGGCGGGCTGGCCGCCGTGGGGCTCACGGCGCCGCCCTGCTGGTTCGTGCAGCTGCCCGCCGAGCTCCCGCGTAGCGGAAGCTATAGGCCCTGGCCGACAGGCCCCTCCCCCCTGGGGGTCCCGCTGTCTCAGACAGTCGGCCACCCTGGAGGGGCGCCCCTTTGTATTTGGGCGGCGGGTGAGTTTGCCGGCTCCCGACCCAGAGCGCCAGCGCGCAGCAGACCCGCGCCGCTGCCAGGAGGAGGGGGGCGAGGAGGAGGACCAGTGTAAACCCAAGAGCCATCAACGATGTTGGAATGCACCCACCCTCCAAGCTCCCTCCTCATATGTCTCTTCATCGGTTCATTTCCATTGGAGGAACTTCCTCGTTGGAAGACAACAGAAGATCCTGAAGCATGCCAAAACATGTTCTGGGGATTTCAACGCCACGGATCCATCGGAATGCTGCGTCTTGACGATCCAGAATCGTGCCATAACGCCAATTTTGGGATTTCAACACCGCGCATCAACATATGTGCTGCGCCCGCATAGTCCTGAATCTTTCCAACGTGCCGCTTCTGGTACGTTGATCATGGGAAGCAATGGGGCTCTTGCAACTTTTCAAAACGAATGTGCGCGGCGTTCAGGCGAACACCACATTATGAAAAAGGAACCGCCCTCAATCCGTGAAGCGTTTGCAAATGTTGAATGCAAATATGCTCGGCGCCCAGGCGAAAACCACATTTTGAAAAAGGAACCGCCCTCACACTTTTGCCAATCTTGAATACGACTCTGCGCGGCGCTAAAGGCGAAATCCATATTTTGAAAACGACCCACCCACAATGGAGGAGGAGGAGGAGGAGGAGGAGGAGGACGAGGAGGAGGAGGAGGAGGAGGAGGAGGACGAGGAGGAGGAGGGAGGAACAGGAGGAGGAGGAGAGGAGGAGGAGGAGGAGGAGGAGGGCGGAAGAGGAGGAGGAGGAGGAGGAGGAGGAGGAGGAGGAGGAGGAGGAGGAGGAGGAGGAGGAGGAGGAGGAGGACGAACACGCGGCCCGCCCCGAGCCGCTGGGCCTCGGGCCGCCGCTGCCGCACCGCGCCCGGGCGAGCCCGCCAGGGCGCCCCTTGTGCGGTCTCGCGGATGCCCGTGGCCGCGGCCGCGGCCGCGGCCGCGGCCGCGGCCACCGCGGCTGCTGCCGCGGCCGCCGCGCCGCCGGGCGCGGCGTTGGACTTAGCGGGTCTTAGAAGCGGCAGGGGAGATCTGCCCTGGGGAGATCTGCACCACGTCGCGCGCCACCGCGGCCCGTCCAGGCACCCCGCCTGCCGGTCGTGCGCGCGTCGCTTCGGCGGGGATGCCAGGTCCGCGGGCTCGCGCGGGCCTGGGGCACGCGGCAGCCTGGACCTCGGATCCGTGGGCGCCGAAACATGTTGTCGGGGGTGGACCGACCTCCTACCCTGACGCGTCGATTCAGGAATTGGCCGCTTTCGGGTCGCGAGAGGGCGCCGCGGCCGTCATCTTTGCGGGTCCGGGTCCGTCGGTTTCGGTCCCAGGCCGTTTTCACGAAGGGGAGGTGTGCTAAAGGGAGGTTTGTCCACCGCCGACAGGACCGTTATTGGTCGTTATCTTGTGGTTCAGGCTCCGTTTGCTCGATGTTTCCGGCGCCGTTGTTTTGCCGTCATCTTTCCCTCGGCGGGGGCCTGGTCCAGATCACAGCTTTTGTTTTCTCCCCGGCCCGAACCGTTTTCGAGCGGGTTCGGAACGTCCTCCGGATTCTCGGACTGCCCAGGCCGTTTCGGTGAACCTCGTTTTTACCGTTCTTGTTGTTTGTTTTGGCAGTTGTCCTGACCAAGTGGGAGTCCCGAAGCGGTGCGGTGACAGACCGTGCGGTGACCTCGAAATCCCCCAAGACTTCACCGCACGGTCCGTCACCGCACGGTCTTGGGACCTCGGAGGCCCCTGTCGCCCGAGACGTCCTCCGAGAACGACCCGAGTCTCAAAGCCGTGCGGTGACCCGGCATCCCCACCGACTAGCCGCACGGTGTGGTCACCGCACCGTTTGTGGGTCTCCAAGAGGTAGTTCTTTGTTGCAACCATGCGAATACAGTGCCGTTTTCTATACATGCTCCGCGTGCGGATCATGTATTAAAAATGCAGGGTTTGAGTACCAAAAACAAAGACGAGTTCACGCATACATTTATTCATAGATTAAGCATGTATTACAGATCCTTATATTTTTTAAAAGAATCCGATGTCTCAAACACTGCCCTGTAAGCAACGGCCCTGCTGTTTCCGGTGCCCGCTGAGGCGCGGGGCGCCTGGGGGCCGCCCGCTCGGGCGGGCGGGGGGCCGCCAGCCCCGGGGGGCGCCGGCGGGCCCCGCAGAGGTGCGCTCGGCGCGGGTGAGCGGCAGGAGTGCGGGCCGAGGCGGCGCGCCGGGCCTCCCGAGTGGGGCCCCGCCTTGCAGTCGACCCGCAGAGTAAGGATAGGCATCCCTCCCAGGGCTACCCATGCATCCTTGCTTCCTGGGTACATCCTGGGACACTTTCGTGGGCCGCGCCCCGCGCGAGACGCTTCGAAATGGGCTTCCAAGGCCCTTGCGCTTCGAAATGGGCCTCCAAGGCCCTTGCATCCTTAACGCGCATCCTTGCTCTGCGGGTTGACTGTGTTGGCAACGTTACCCAGCGAGACCTTGGCATCGCTCGGACGTGTGCCTTTTTCCTTGGGCGAGGGCCATCGAGGAGCATCCCTTGATCATCTGGCGAAAAAAAACACGCGCGAAACCGAAAAAAACACAGGGAATGGACGTCCGAGCGATGGCCAGGAGTGGGGTCCGAGCAGAGGTGAGGATGCAACTGCCGGGAGGTCAACTTCTGATTCTGCCCTGGTCCGACATCCCGCTGCCTCCGGCTTCATCTCGCTGAACCTGGCTGAATCCCGCTTTATCCCGCTCAATCCGGCTTGCTCCCGCTTGATCCGAGGCCCACTCGGGCGTAACAGCCCCCCAATGGGGCTTAATCCTCTTTAACCCTTCCGACGAAAACCTCCCAGTAGTTGCCTCCTAATAGATGGGGTCGGAGGATCGCACCGCATCGCCGAAGCACCGGCGGTGCAGCTCGAAGCGGAGCCCGATTTTCTCCACGTCAGCGGCGCCGATGCATCGCCGACGTCGCCCACGTATCGCCGATGCATTCGCGATGCATCGGCGATGCAGCGCGATCCCCCGACCCCATCAGCTCGGACCTCATGTGGCAGACCTCTAGGAAAAGGACTTCCTGTCCATCCTGAACAGGGGCAAGGTTGGGGGGGTCGGTCCCAGGGCCCAGTGAGAGCTCCTGGACGCCGAAACTGGCCGAAAGTCTCCGGCCGTTTTTTCCCACCACGCGAGCATGTCTTGCAGTGAGGCTTTCTGGAAGTCCACTTTGACCGACATAAGACATAATCCACTTCCTTGCAGTTCTGTAGAGCCAGCTATCAGGAGGGAAAAAACACACAGACACAATGAATCGTCGATATGGGAAGTGGGGGGGAAGACGAAAACCGTGAAAAGATAGGAAAAATATGGGGAATCCTGTTATTTGTGTGTGTATCTGTGTGCCTGTGGGCCCCTTCAAGCGAATGCCGCTGCAGGCCACCCACGGCCGCCAGAGGCCGCCCAAAAGGCCCCTGGCGGCCACCGACGGTCGCCTAACAGTACACCGCAGGCGGCTCAAAGGCTACGAGAGGCTACAAGTCAGGAGGGAAAGAAACACACAGACACAATTAATTAATCGTCGATTCCCCAGAAAATATGGGGAACTATGGGAAGTGGGGGGGAAGACAAAAACCCAGAAAATCAATATGGGAAGTGGGGGGAAACTATGGGAAGTGGGGGGGAGAACCAGACCGAGGCGGTGTATGTCAGAATGAGCCTCCACAGCGACTCACCCAGATTTATGACGTTCCAACCTACTCTTAGCCTTGATCACCCGGAGAATCTCGAGCGGCCCCAAAAAAGGCCACTGACGGTCGCTGATAGTACCCCGCAGGCGGCTAAAAGGCTACGAGAGGCTACCAGACCGAGGCGGTGTATGTCAGAGTGAGCCTCCACAGCGACGCACCCAGATCTATGATGTTCCAGCCTATACTTTAGCCTGGATCACCAGGAGAATCTCGAGCGGCCCCAAAAAGTGTCGAAACTCCAGGGGTTTTCTCACGTGTCGGGCCCTGGGAGACACTCGCCCGACACTGTTTCGACACTCTTTCGACACCCTTCTGACACTTTTCTCTGGGTGCTCGAACTTCTTTCTGGGATGTGGTCCTCCAATGGGATGGGAACATCATAAACCCAGATGTCTCTGGGCATGCACCGACACAATGAATCGTCGATCCCCCAGAAAATATGGGAAAATATGGGAAGTGGGGGGAAGACAAACACCCAGAACATGAACATGGGAAGCGGGGGGAAAATATGGGAAGTGGGGGGGAGAACTAGACCGAGGCGGTGTGTGTTAGAGTGAGCTTCCACAGCCACTCACCCAGATGTCTCTGGGTATGCACCGAGCACAGAGCCCAGGGTGTCGGCCTCTGCCGGGAGCGGTGCGGTGGCCGGCCGGGGTCCCCCGGCCGCTCCGCTCCGCGGGCCGCCGCGGCAGCGGGGCTCGGGGCAGGGCGGCGCCGCGGGCCTGAGCCCGCGGGGCGGCGCGGCGGGCTGCTGCGGGCCTTCGAGCTCCCCGACCTCAGCGCGGTGGGCAGGTCGGGTATCGTTTAGCCGACCCCTGCCCCCCCATCCCCATCCCCATCTTCACCACCCACCAAACCACCCCAACCCAACCCGAAGGCTCAGATTTACCCTGGATTTTTGGTGGGGGGGGTCGGGAAACATAGAAAAAACACCAACCCGAAATTCGGGTCTTCGGGTTGGGTTGGGGTGGTCTGGTAGGTAGTCGCATCTAGAGCCCCTGCCATCTCCCCCCCCAGCTGGGGAGGTGCCCCTCGGAATCCGAGGGAAAGCTGCCCAGATGCCCACCTATAGGGGCGGGGGCATCTGCCAGTGGGGCCCGGGCCGCACCTGTGGGGAGAGGGGTCGGATCAGCGATGCTCGGCAGGGAGAGCGAGAGGCTGTGCTGCTCGGAGCAGCAGGTCGGAGGAGGGCGAGAGTTGAGACAGCGGCAGGTGACCTTCGGAAGGCCCCCCTCGTCGCACGGTTGGATGCAGCTCGGAGAGCTCGGAGGAGGAGGAGGAGGAGGGAGGAGGAGGAGGAGGAGGAGCGCCTCGAGGAGGAGGAGGAGGAGGGGGGGAGAGGAGGAGGGAGGAGGAGGAGAGGAGGGGGAGGAGGAGGAGGAGGAGGAGGAGGAGGAGGAGGAGGAGGAGGAGGAGGAGGAGGAGGACTGGGGACCGTTTTTGGGCCGCCGTCGTCTGGGCTCGCCCTGCGCCGAGCAGGTCGTGCTGCTGGTGGACTACGGGCTGTACCTCGCCACCTGCCTGACGCTGTGGTACTCGCGGGTGCTGATGCCGCTGAAGCT
Source organism: Prorocentrum cordatum (assembly GCA_963575745.1). NCBI lineage: Eukaryota > Dinophyceae > Prorocentrales > Prorocentraceae > Prorocentrum > Prorocentrum cordatum. The sequence continues at coordinate 6,228 of CAUYUJ010006242.1, read as the reverse complement.
GTTCACCACCTTTCTCCACGAGCTGGGGCACGCCATCGCGGTGTGGCTCACCTGGAACAAGGTGCACGGCATCGAGGTCCACGCCGACCAGGGCGGGGTCACAAAGTGGTCCACCACGCGGCTGCGGTGTTCGAACCACTTCGTGTTGCCAGCCGGGTACCTCGGCTCGGCAGCATGGGGCGGGGCCATCCTGCTCTGTTCGACGAATCCATCGGCCACCTATGCAATAACGTTCGTGCTGATGTTCTTCCTGCTGGTGGCGCTGGGCTATTCTATCTGCGCTGGAACTGGGGGCGAAGGGGACTGCACGCTCCCAGCGCTGAGTGTGGGCCTGCTGGTGGTCTTCGGTGGGCTGCTCGGGCTCTGCTTCTTCACGGACTGGCAGTACAGGTACCTGCTTCTCAATAAAGTTCTACTGCTCATAGGCGTTATGAACACGTTGTTTTCGACTTATGACATATGGACCGATTGTGTCAGCCGAACAGTGGAGAGATCCGACGCGTACAAGTACGCCGAGCTGATTGGCTGTTGCTGTAGCTCTGTCTGCACGGGTGTGATCTGGCTGGTGCTGAGCATGCTGCTCGCAGTCACGGTGCTATGTCTGGCGCTCCGTCTCATGCCCGCCGAGCCAGAATTTGACGGCACGTTCAGCAGCTTCTCCATGGCCAGCATCGTGGTCCCCGCTATCGTGTTCGCCGCGGCCGTCGTCTTCCGGCTGGCCTTCTCGCGGGCGTACGGCGGGAAGATGAGGGTCGGCCGCGGGCTCGTGCTGGCGGGCGAGGGCAGCGACGCCACCAGCGAAGACAGCGGGCAGGACCCCGAGCTGGAGGGGCCCCTGCGAAGTAGAGAGGTCCTGGCGACCACCGGGCATCACTGGGCCGGGCACGCCAGCGACTCGGGCTCGGATAGCTCCAGCGACGGCAGCTGATCTGGCGAAGAGAAGCATGCGCAGGCCCAGGTCCTGTCCAGGCTCATCGTGGGCTCAGGATCGGTACATGTGCCCCCCCCAGCCAGGAGCGCGCACGCACTGCACCGGTGCACTCTGGTCCTTGCCCAGGATGGTCCTGGCCAGGATGGGTGTGTTCGGCTACGCGTCAGAGTGACCTTTCCACGGATTTGCCTTAGGTGCGGGCCCACAGGGGTGCCCCCAGCACTGGTCTGCACGCTTGTTTTTTGGCGTCCCAGCGGCCCCACGTGGCCGCGCACCTAATGTCATGCTCGCCCAGGGCCATTCTAGCGTGTGCAGTCAAATCCGATAGTAAGGATGATCGACTTCCCAAGGGTACATTTGCATTCTTGCCTCTTCGGTCATCTTCGCTCCATCCCCAACCAATCTTGATGGCCCGCCGCGCTCGAACTGCTTCGACATGAGCGTCAAAGGCACTTGCATCCTTATCGCGCACCCTGACTATCAGTTTTGATTCTTCGGCGGCGAGCCTGGGGGGAAGTGAGGAGGCGCGGGCCTTCTTAGAAGGCTCGGAAGTCCCCCAGGCTTTCGAGACGTTCTCCAAGCCTCCCCCGAAGACACAGAACACTTCCCAGAAGGTGCGAGGTCTGCCGAGAAGTCCCGCCGCCTGCCGAGAGGGCGTGCTCCTCCTCGCCTCCCCCCCCTCGCTCGCCGCCGCATCGGAGCTGCTGCAGATGCATCTCGTTCGCTTTCTTCTGGCTGGCTCCAGCTTGCGTTTGGCAAGTCTGCAGCTGCATGCGCTGGCAAAGTTTGGCAGTCTCCGGCTCCCATCTGGCCCCAGCTTGCGTGTGGCAAGCTTGCGGATGCATGTGCGGGCAAATCCGCCTTCCGGAATCTGGGGGCCAATCGTGCTCTTACTGCTTCCCTGCCGATGCGTCCTCCTGGATGCATGGCCGTGTGCTGTGGAGGACGATCAATGGAGAGGCAGCCTGCTGCCAAATAATTTCCAGATGTCTAACAGATATTTCAAATATGTTGTACAGCTGTAAAAAAAACAGGCTTGAAACATTTTCAGAACATGCTAGGATTGTCAGAGTGTCCATTGTCATTCGGAAGCTGGGCAAGGGCTGCTAAATCCGTGGCTGCTAAAATCGACCTCCGGGAAGTTGTCTTCGTCCTTCCAGGAATAAGCCCGCTGACTGTCTCGCGCGCCGCGCCTCACTCCGGGAAGCTGTTTTTTCTCCTTCCGGGAGGGCCGTTTTAGCAGCCACGGTCTTAGCAGCCCTCGCCCAGCTTCCGACACATCGGCATAACCGCCACGCGGGTGGTGCCCCCCCCCCACACATGTTACAACATCTTTGAAGCATTTTCTAGGACATGTTTTACACATGTTCAACACCTTTTTGAATCAATGATCGGATTGTTCGAGAGTGTCCATTGTCATGGCATTCACAAGCTTACAAGCCTGGAATCTATCCCTATCCTTATGCTGGGCACCTCCTCATCACGGTGCCAATCTTGGGGACTCCCTTATTTTTTGAGGGCGCATCCCTAAGATTGTCATCGCCTTTTGGCGTGTCAATCTTAGGGATAGGGATACGTTCGAGGCTGGTAACAAGCCTCGTGGTGTGGTGGTGTGGCGCCAGCGCGCGGAGGCGGCCAGGCCACGGCGCAGCGTCTCAAGGGCCGGGGCCACGCGCGAGGCGCTGCGGCACGCGGGGGGGCCCCGAGCGGCCTCGGCGGCCTCGCGCGGCGGTGAGCTCTGGCGGGCAGTGGGGGCCCGTGCCGAGAAGCACCCTGCCTGCCTCCATCGGGCCGGACGAAGGGGGGGGATTGGGGAAGGGGGGGGTACGAAATTTGCTGCATGCAGCTGGTTTCGGCCTCACCGAGGGGCCCATTCCTCCATACATGGGGAAGATGGACACGGCCAAAAAACGGCGACCGGAAACGGCAACAAAAACGGCTCCAGGATGGGAGCCGGAGCGGCAACCCGTAAAAGAACGGCGACAGAACCGGTAAAAAAACGGCGTCGGAACCGGCAAACAAATGGCAAAACGGAACCGGCAGAAAAACGGCCCTGCCGTTTCCAGGGCCCACTAAGCTCCGGCTCCCGTTGGCGCGCTCGTCTGCGGGTTCGCGCCCATGTCGGCAGACCGCTTACGCGCTGGTCGTTGAAAGTAGGTATTTTTGTGGATTCCCAAAGCCCTATTTGCTCCAAGTGCCTTCCTACTGCAAGAGTCGGCACGCTTTTGCTGTGCTTTGTCATTCTCTGGGGGGGCCTGGACCCAATTCACTTTATCCGCCTTCCTGCTTCATGTTTCTACCTGCTTCTTCCGACCGGCGCGTGCGCAGTTCGCGGCCCCATAGGTCGCCGCACCTGCACTCTCCGCCGGGCCCAAGGCATGCGCGGGCGGCGCCCGCCCCGCCCGGAGCCCTTCCGCGCAGGTCGTGGCATGGCAGGGAGCTCCACCTGCGGTCTCCGTGGGTGCGTTTCGCATGCGGGCCCACGCCTACGCAGGTCACCGCCCACCAGACCGCCCCAATCCAGCCCGAAGGCTTCCATTTGCCCCCCATTTCCAGCGGGGGGGGGGGTCGGGGAACATTGCGCAAACGCATCTGGAATTCGTACCCCCCCTCCCTAACGCGAACCTCGGCCCACATTCGGAAGCCGGGCAAGGGCTGCTAAATCCGTGGCTCCTAAAATCGACCTCCGGGAAGTTGTCTTCGTCCTTCCGGGAAGAAGCCCGCTGACTGCTTCGCGTGCCGCGCCTCCTTCCGGGAAGTAGTTTTCTCCCTCCGGGAGGGCCGTTTTAGCTTCCGACACATCGGCATAACCTTCACGCGTGTGGTGCCCCCCCACGGTGAGAGCTCAGTGGCGCGCTGCGCGCCTGCTCTCCGCACGGCCCCTCGTTGTGTCGAGGCGTCGCCTCGCGGCGCGAAGGGACGTGCGGGGGCGGCCACGCCCTGCGCTGCAGGCAGCTGCGCAGGGTCCTCCAGAAGGCCCGTTCGGAGCTCCCGCGGAATGAGAGGTCCGTGGCCCTCGAGAGTCTTCATCATCTAGGCGCGCTCTCTTTTTTTATATGTTCAACTTTTGTTATAGTTATGCGTAAGCATACGTATTTCGATATATGTAATACGTATATGTATATACATATCTCTCTGTGTCTCTCTCTCTCTCTCTTTCTCTCTCTCTCTCTCTCTCCCTCGGTCTGTCTTGTTCTCTTCTCTCCCTCTCTCTCTCTCTTTGTTCTCTCTCTCTCTCTTTCTCCCCCCCTCTCTCTCACTCAGCATCCCCCAAACAGAGCTTGCACTCAGGGCTTTTTTCCGCTGTGGTCGAAGCAACTGGCCCTGAATGTCGGTCTGGCGACTATGTTGTCGCCGTCGCCGCCTCCTCGCCGCCCGTAACTGGTCCCGTCTGTCTGTTTGGTGACTCTGTTGTCGCCGTCGCCACCCCGCCGCCGCCGTCGCCGCTCGCCGCTGCCGTTCGATTGAACCACCAACACTGCTTTGCGTTGCTTTGCGTTGCTTTGCGTTGCTTTGCATTGCTTTGTGTTGCGTTGCGTTGCTTGTCATTGCCCTGCATTGTATCGCTGCAATACAGGCAGTGCACCACATATATTGAAGCACATCTATTCCCCCCATTCCTGGTTTCGCACACGTGGCTATAACCCCACTGTTTGGGGCCCACGCTGGCTAATCCACACACGCGCACACACACACACATCTACACACATTGATATGTGCATATATGTATGTATATATATGTATGTATATATATATATATATATGCGTGTGTGTGTGTGTGTGTGTGTGTGTTTGTGTGCCGTCTTCGGCCCATCCCGATCGTGTCTGCGTTTTGGGTACACAGTCTATTGGATGTTCGTTGGGATCTCGTGGGGGGCCTTTCGGGGAGCCTCTCTTGGGACTCGTTTTGAGGCCTCTTGGGAGCCTCTTGGGGCCTCTCGTGTGCCTCTTGGGGGCCTCTTGGGGCCTCTTGGGCGGCGCCTCTTGGGGCCTCCTGGGGGCCTCTTGGGGCGGAAGGCTTGCGTATTCGGTTCGGGCCGTCTTGGGGCTCTCTTGAGCCGTTGTGGCCCCCTCTTGGGCCGTCTTTGGGCACTCTCAGGCCGTCTGCGGGCCCTCTTGGAGGTCCCTTGGGCCGTCTTGGGGTGGTCTTGACGGCCTCTTGGGCCGTCTTGGAGCGTCGGACAGCCGAGAATGCGAGACCGCCCAACCCATCAAAACTGGGGGAACATCAGTGGTGGTTGCCTCTTCGGGCCCTCTTGGGAGGTCTCTTGGAGGCCTCTTGTAATGTCTTGGAGGCTTCTTGGGCCATCTTGAGGCCATCTTGGGCTTCTTGGATTCGGCGATTCGGGGCCCCCTTGGACTCATGGGAGGGTTCGGGAGGTCGCTTTGGGGGGGCACAGCGTCCACAGGAGGCGCAGGAAACACCTCAGCACTCACGGGAGCCAGCCTGGAATGGCCCGGGAAGGCCTGGTACACGACTTGTCCTGGCCTTTCAAAGACTTGCAATTCGCGCTGCAGCAGCAGCAGCAGCAGCAGCAGCAGCAGCAGCAGCAGCAGCAGCAGCAGCAGCAGCAGCACAGCATCTACCTCTTCAGTGCTGCATGAGCCTTGGGGCACTCCACTTCATGCCAGAGGCACGGTGGCGGATAAGATATGCATATGTAGCTGTATATGAATATGAATATATATATACATGTATATGTATATGTATATATATATATATATATATATCGGAGGTTGGGGGGTGAGTCCGACTGGAGACGGAGACCCCCCCCACCGGGAAATCGATTTCGGTTTCGGGTTCTTGTCGTGCGTGCCGTGCGTGCGTGCGGGCGAGGTGAAGCTGCGTGGGCGGGCGAGAGGAAGTCCTCCTATGGCTGGGCCGCGGCCGGACTAAATGTTTCTCCTCTGGCGTCCCGTGGCCCGCGGTGTCTCGCCGGTGTCCCGCTGGTGTCCCGAAATCCTCCTGTGGCTGGGCCGCGGCCAGGCCAAATGTTTCTCCTCCAGCGGCCGGTGGCCCGCGGTGTCCCGCCGGTGCCCCGCTGGTGTCCCGTGGTGTCCCGTTGAGTGAGATCGATAGTGAGATCAATAGTGAGACCGATAGTTAGATCGATAGTGAGATCGATGTGGTGCCCCAAGGTGTCCCGTGGTGTCCCGTAGTGTTCCAAAAAGTGAGATCGATAGTGAGATCGATAGTCAGATCGAGAGGTGTCCCGTGGTGTCCAGTCGTGTCCTGTGGTGTTCCGTTGAGTGAGATCGATAGTGAGATCGATAGTGAGGTCGATGTGGCGTCCCGA
>CAUYUJ010006241.1:15000-55069 GCA_963575745.1 Prorocentrum cordatum | reverse complement strand
GATAATAACACGAGGAAGGCGAACAATCCATAACCTTTAGACGATAATAACAAGACCATTAATATGAATGGCATCAACATCAATAACACCAGTAATAACAGTTTGAATAATAGCACTAATCAGGGCACTAATCAGGAAACGGATAATAATAACCACGATACTATTATTCACAATAGGATTACGAGAAGTAATATGAACACTACTATTTTTACCAGAGTGCAGTATCCCCAAACAGGGTTTTTAAACCCACTGCGGTTTCCAAGGTCGCTTGCGTGCCCGTCCAGTGCGGGCTGGCATGGCATGTTAGAACATGCCTCCTCCTCCTCCTCCTCCTCCACCTCCCCTTCATCCCAAACGGCATCTCGGAGCCCAAAGAGTTGCGAGGATGTCTCCGCGCGCGGCATCTCGGACCCCAGAGTTGCGACGATGTCTCGGGCGAGACGTGCTGCGAGGAAGTCTCAGGCGAAACGGGCCGGACCACCTCGAGTGCGGCGTCTCAGAGTTCCGAGTTGCGGGGGCCTCCTGGGGCTTCCTGGGGCCTCCTGGGGACCTCCTGGGGCTTCCTCCTGGGCCTCCTGTGGCCTCCTGGACCCCACCTGGGGCTTCCTGAAGCCTCTTGGGGCTCCCAGGGGGGGGATATCTAACATGTGGCCGTCGGCCCCCCCCCCCCCCCCCCAAAATGGGGGGTGGCCACAAGAGCAAGAAACAGTAACGAATCGACACGGGATGTGTATTAATTTGACACGTTCTGATAAGGGGACCTCCTGGGGCCTCCTGGGAGCCTCCTGGGAATCTCCTGGGGACCTCTGGGGCCTGTCCTGGGCGTCCTGCGGGCTCCTGAAGCTCTCTGGGGCCTCCTAGGGCTCCCAGGGTCCCAAGGGGGATATGTAACATGTGGTCTTCTGGGCCCCCAGGCTGGACCACCTCTTGCGCGGCATCTGGGAGCTCAGAGGTGCGAGAATGTTTTGTGCGAAACGGGCCGGACCACCTTGCGCACGGCATCTCAGAGCTCAGAGTTGCGAGGATGTCTCAGGCGAGACGGGCTGGACCACCTCGCGCAAGGCATCTCAGCTCAGAGTTGCGAGGATGTCTCAGGCGAGACGGGCCGGACCACGTCGCGCGGGGCATCTCCGAGGTCAGACTTGCGAGGATGTCTCAGGCGAAATGGGCTGGACCCCCTCTTGCGCGGTAGCTCAGAGCTCAGAGTTTCGAAGATGTCTCAGGCGAAACGGGCCCGACCACCTCGCGCGCGGCATCTCATAGCTCAGAGTTTCGAGGACGTCTCAGACGAAACGGGCCGGACCACCTCTCGCGCTGCATCTCGGAATGTAACAGTGCGAGGATGTCTCAAGTAAAACGGGCCAGACCACCTCTTGGGCGGCATCTCGGGGCTCAGAGTTTGGAGGATGTCTCCAGCGAAACGGGCCGGACCACCTCTCGTGCGGCATCAGAGAGCGCAGAGTTGCGAGGAGGTCTCAGGCGAAATGGGCTGGACCACCTCTTGCGCGGCATCTCAGAATTCAGAGTTGCGAAGATGTCTCAGGCGAAACGCGCCGGACCACCTCGCGCACGGCATCTCAGAGCTCAGAGTTTGGAGGATCTCAGGCGATACGGGCCGGACCACCTCTCGCGCGGCATCTGGGAGCTCAGAGTTGCGAGGATGTCTCAGGCGAAGTGGGCTGGACCACCTTTTGCGCGGCATCTGGAAGCTCAGAGTTTCGAGGATGTCTCAGGCCAAACGGGCCGGACCACCTCTTGCGCGGCATCTGGGAACTCAGAGTTTGGAGGATGTCTCACGCGAAACGCCCAATCCCGGACAACTCAGGAACGAGAGTTGCGAGGATGTCTCAGGCGAAACGGCCCAGACCACCAAATTGTTTGAGGACGTCTTTGCTTTGATTTCTTCCGGCCGGAGTTAACTTTTATCGCAACAGCACCCTGTTCAGCAAGCTGTTTGGGGAACTTTTCTTATTATAAGCATTAATACGAATAGCGATATTATTGAGAAGAAGAGTACAAGTAAGCTTCACATTGATAATGCGAAAGATAATGTTCAGAACTCGTATGGATAATCCTAAGAAAAATATGACGACGAATAATAACATTAATATTATTTATAATAAGATTATTAAGCATACTACTAAGAAGAATAATGCGAATATGAGTTATAAGACTAGTCTCACATATACTGATACATGTCATAGTAGTGATAATACGAATAATGATACTAATGTGATTCATATTATAATTTTATTATTATTACTACTACTAAGCATAGTAATAATTCTAAGAATAGCAACACTACTAGTACTAATCGTAGTCCTGATACTACTATTTTCATTATTACCATTATCATTATTAGGATGTATCGTTGTTATTGTTATTGTTAATGGTTTGTTGTATTATTGTTGTTGTTAATGTTATGGTTATTCTTATCATTATCATTATCATTACAAGTACCAAAAATAATTTGAGGAGGAGGACGAGGAGGAGAGTCCAACGAAGTGAGGGGAGGAGGCAGGGGGAGGCAGGCTTGCACGCCGAGGGGCCAGGCGCCGCCGTACACCTGAGCGCCGTGGCTGCAGCCGAACGGGTGGCTTCTGCGCCGCCTGGGGCGTTCCAGAACAGCCTCGCCCGACGAGGGATCCAGAAGCTGACGTCCCTTCCTCGGGCTGGCGGGCGCAGACCCGACCCTAGACGGGGGCACCCCGCGCTCCTCCTCGTCCACCTCCCCCTGGGAATCGCGCTGGGGCGCCGCGGGGGCCCGCGGGCCGGGCGCGCGCGGCGCGCGGCTCGCGGCGAGCGTCCGACCTGTGGCCGCCGATGCGGGGGCCAAGACAACAAACATAGAACGTGGCTTGCTCCGCCGGCGGAAGTCGCCCCCAGGGACACCAGGACGGGACCGTTGACGCAGGAGCCGCCGTGGGATATGCACGGGCACGCGCAGAGGAGGTGCAGGGCGAACGCCAGGAGGAAGCCGAGGCCTTGCTGCCCTGGCGGCCGCGCCTCCACAGCGGGGCTGTGGGCGCTCCCGCGCCAGCGGGGCGCCGCCGGCGGAAGTCGCTAGAGGTGACAATCGGCCCTCCGACAGATGCTCGTTCTTGTTGGTGTTCAGGCCTTCTGGGGCCAGCCAGCCCGAGGGCGGGCATGCGGGAGAGCCTGGCGCGCCCGCGCCTCGCGAGCGCCGAGCGGGCATCGGAGCTGGCTGCCCGTCCTCGAGAGACGCGCGCACGGGGTGCAGGGGTCTTGCATTGACCCCGCCATGGTTTTGCGAAGCGCTTCGAGCAACAAGCAACGGCGTGAACGTATACTTTCGGAGCTCCGCACGGATTATTTGGATCTGCGCTGGTCCCCACTGGCGGCGCCTCTCGCGCCGTGTCTGGCGCGCTCCGCGCGCCAGAGGTGGGGCCAGCGCCGATCCAAGAAATCCGCGCGGATCTCAGACAGGTTCTGGTTATGCATTTTTTGTGGGCTCTGGCTCAGCGCACTGTAGCCGAACTGTCCCGCATTGGTCGACGACGCATCATAGAAGACATGTTGCTGATACGGCCGGTTGCCGCGCAAAGCGGGCCGTTTAAAACAGCCGGTTCAAACGCCTCCCAACAGTAACGTCACCTGCGCGGTGGCGCTGGCGGCGCGGAAGGGTAGAGCTTCACCCGGGCCCCAGGAGGCAAGAATCTGCGCCCATTTGCGAGCCGTACCCCTATGGGTCCAATCGACGCTGGGGTACCGGATATCCCCGGGTGGGTTCATGCGGCTGCAGACATCTTTCAGACGGCAGGAGGAGGAGGAGGAGGAGGAGGAGGAGGAGGAGGAGGAGGAGGAGGAGGAGGAGGAGGAGGAGGACCAGTGTAAACCCACGAGTCATTAACGATGTTGGAAGTAACCGTCCGTCCAAGCTCCCTCTTCATACGCCCCTGCAGCGGTTCACTTCCATTGAAGGAACTGCCTCGTTGGAAGACACCCGTTTCAAGACCTTGAAGCATGCCCAAACATGGTTTTCGGAATTTCAACGCCACGGGTCAACCTGATTGCTGCGTCTTGACGATCCGGAATCGCGCCAGAACGCCATTTTCTGGTTTTCAACACCGCGAATCAACAAAACAGCTGCATCCGCATAATCCAGAATCTTTCGAGAACGCCATTGTTGGTACGTTGATCCTGGGCATCCGTGAAACTCTTGCAGTTTTAAAAAACGAATGTGCGCGGCGCTCAGGCGAGAGCCACATTTTGAAAAGGACCCGCCCTCAATCCGTGAAGCTCTTGCAACTTTCTTTAGATAATTGTGCGCGGCGCTAAAGCGAGAGCCACATTTTGAAAACCACCCGCCATCAATCCGTGACGCTCTTGCAATTTTTACCTAACAGCGAAGACTGATAGGTTTCTAGTGGTCTCAAAAGAGCTCACAGATCACTCCACAGGGGGGTCCGGGCAGGTGTTGGGGAGTTGCCGGGCGGCAGGGTGCCGGGCTCGTTTTTCATCAACAGTCACACACTTCGTGCTCTTCGACTTCCCAGAACTCCATTCCCAGGCCACATTCTGAATACCCGGATGCAACAGTCACACACTTCGTGTTCTTCGAGATCCCAGAACGCCATTCCCGGGCCACATTTAGAATAACCAGATGCAACAGTCACACACTTCGTGCTCTTCGAGTTCCCAAAACGCCATTCCCGGGCCACATTTAGAATAACCGGATGCAACAGTCACACACTTCGTGCTCTTCGAGTTCCCAGAATTCCATTCCCGGGCCACATTTTGGATGCCCGGAGCCAAATGTAGGCCACTTCGTGCTCTTCTATTTCCCAGAACTCCATTCCCGGGCCACATTTTGAATGCCCGGAGCCAACTGTAGGCCACTTCGTGCTCTTCGAGTTCCCAGAACTCCAGTCCCGGGCCACATTTTGAATGCCCGTAGCCAACTGTAGGCAACTTCGTGCTCTTCGACTTCCCAGAACTCCCATTCCTGGGCCACATTTTCAGCAGGGGCAAGAGCACGACGAGGAGGAGGACGAGCAAGACCAGGAGGACGAGCAGGAGCAGGACGAGGAGCAGGAGGAGCAGGAGAAGAAGGACGAGCAGGAGGAGGAGGAGGACGAGCAGGAGGAGGAGGACGACCAGGAGGAGGAGGACGACCAGGAAGAGGAGGAGGAGGAGGAGGAGGGGATGGGGGAGGAGTACCAGGAGGAGGAGGAGGAGGAGGAGGAGGAGGAGGAGGAGGAAGAGGAGGTAACAGCGCAGGAGGAGGAGGAGGAGGACGAGGAACGAGGAGGAGGAGGAGGAGGGGGCGGGGGAGAGTACCAGGCGGAGGAGACGAGGACACCAGGAGGAGGAGGAGGAGGAGGAGGAGGAGGAGGAGGAGGAGGAGGAGGAGGAGGAGAGAACACCAGGAGGAGGAGGAGGACGAGCAAGACGAGGAGGACGAGAACGAGGACGACCAGGAAGAGGAGGAGGAGGAGGAGGAGGGGAGGGGGAGGACTACCGGAGGAGGAGGAGGAGGAGGAGGAGGAGGAGGAGGAGGAAGAGGAGGAGGAGGACGAGGAGGAGGAGGAGGAGGACGAGGAGGAGGAGGGGGGGGAGAGCACCAGGAGGAGGAGAACGAGGACCACCAGGAGGAGGAGGAGGAGGAGGAGGAGGAGGAGGAGGAGGAGGAGAGAGCACCAGGAGGAGGAGACGAGCAAGACGAGGAGGACGAGAACGAGGACGAGCAGGAGGAGGAGGAGGAGGAGGAGGAGGAGGAGGAGGAGGAGGAGCAGGAGAAAGAGGAGGAGAGGAGGAGGCAGGCTGAGGCTGAGGCTGTGACTGCGACTGCCGTTGCCGCTGCGACTGTCATCGCGAATGCGACTACGACTGCGAGAACAGCAGAATTCGACAACTGGATTTTCATCTGAATCTTAAGGGGAATGCTTTCAGATATGCTTCTACACATCGCGGAGGGCCGGATGCAACAGTCACACACTTCGTGCTCTTCGAGTTCCCAGAACTCCATTCCTGGGCCACATTTTGGATGCCCGGAGCCAACTCTAGTCCACTTCCTGGTCTTCGAGTTCCCAGAACTCCATTCCCGGGCCACATTTTGAATAGCCAGACGCTTCATAATCCTTCCGCCACAGCCGTGTTTGGTTCAGGACTTGCTAGTGACACTGCAGTCCACTGCATTCAATCGTGCCACTGCATTCATTCACTGCAGTCCACTGAGTTTCGATTGCAATGGCGTTCCCCTGGCCGTACCCCCATGTCCAACGTTCATCCGCAGCCTCTGCTCCGCGAGGCTCGTCCGAAGTGTCGCCGCCTCGCGGTGCTTCTCAGCCTGCGCCGCCTCGCGGTGCTTCTCAGCCTGCGGAGGAAGGTGGACAGACGCCTGGTTCTGGCGCTGTGCAGCCTGCGTCTTTCACGGTCGCCTCGTTCAATTTCGGGTTCGAGCAGGGCATGATGACTGGTAAGCAGGCGGCCACTCACTGCGCTAACTTCGGAAGGGTGTGCGCCACGATAGTGGAGACCGCTGATGCTGATATGGTCTGTGGCTGCGAGGTCGGTGCGTTCCGTGAAGGCTTTCGCCGAGCAGGGATCAACGTGACAGAGATCCTCAGTAAGCCTTTCGGTGATGGCATTCGCTTCTCGGAGGTCGACAACTACTTGACTCTCTGGGGGTTTCCGCGGTGCTTCTCAGCCTGCGGAACTGACTCTGTGCGAAGACAGCAAAGTTTACAGGCCTCCTAGCGGCCGAGAGATTGATGCTGTTATTTCACATTTTGAGGTGAACAAACCAGGCCATGACAAGTTCCACGTGGTGATCGCCAACATGCACATCGTGTGCGGCAAGAAACCGCCGACCATCCAGACTCGAAAGCGGACAGTTCGCCATCTCCGCTTGCACCTGGACTGCATGGCTCAGATTCTCAATGCTTCGGAGCCGCACGTGCCAGTCGTTCTGCTTGTAGTCGGCGACGACAACCTGACTTTCCAGGAGGCGCGGGAGGCTTACCAGCGCCAGCAGAACGACGAGAAGCTCTGGGAGGTCCATGCCACTCCGGCCGACCTCAAAGGCGACCACGTCGCGGTCTGCGGAGCAGTCGCCCGTTTCTGCTCCATTGCCGTTGGCGCGTCTTTTACGGATCGTGGCATGCGCAACGACGCACACGATGCGGTGGCGGTTGTGCTCACTCTCCCTGGTGCTATTCAGCCTGGGGAGAGCAAGAGGCGGAAGATTGTCGTCGAAAACGTCTCCGACGCCGACGTCAGCGTACAGGCGGACGCCGAGTCTTCTGTGCATTGGGATCGGTCGCCGAGTTCTACTCCTCCGCTTTCACCGACTTCACCGGGTGATCCCGACTACGTCGAGGATGTCGTTCAGAATCGCGCGAACGACTTGCACAGGGAGCTGAGGCAGCTTTGGGACGAAAGGTACGACGAGGAGTACGATCCGAAAGTCCTCCATCATCTCAGTCTCTTGCTTTTCAAAAAGAGGAAGTCCACGGAGCCAGCGGACACTGATCCAGCTGGCGCTCCTCAGCCTGGCTCGGAATATGACACGGCCTTTGCGTCTCAGGAGGAGACTGGCCGAGCCATTCTCTCTGTCCTTAAGCTTCGACATGACTTTCTGCGGAGCAAGAACATCGACGACATGCGCTACGTTCTCACGGAGCCTGAGCGCCAGGAATTGGTCAGAGTAGCTCGCGACCAGTACGAGCAGTCGCGGCAGCAGCGTGCGCTTCAGGAACGGGATGTCGAAAAGGGAAAAGCGAGAGGCAAGTCTGCGCCACAAGGGGGCCATGCGGTTCCGCAGGGTCCTAACAAAGGGCCAGGCGGTAAGAAAGGTTCTCACGGTGCTTCTCAGCCTGCGGGAAAAGGTGGCCAGGCCAAGGGTGCAGGTCTGGGTAGCGTCGCCAAGTTTGTGAAAGACCAGAAGCGTAAGCGGTGGCATCGCCATTTGCAACGTGTGGCCGGTACCAAACAGATCTGGGAGGTGCTGGCCTTCTCAGGGCGCTTCGACGTTGATTGGCTAACGCAAGCGTTGCAAGCTGATCACAGTGAGGGCCGTGATGCAGCAGTTCCCGAGGAAGCTCTGCGGCAACAGCGGCGCCGGCTGCACCACCAGAAGGCCGAGGCCATCGCGCGCTACAACGAGGGGGAGCGGCTTTCCCGCCATCTGTCTGCCCAGGCTGGCCAGCCAAAGCCGAACTTCACGCGCAGGCAGCTGGACGTGTTGCAGATGTTTGAGAGCGGAGCGCTGCTTCAAATCCGCAACCAAGCGATTCTGGCGTTGGGGCACGGCCGTCTGTTCAGGGGCGATGGCGACTACCTGGACATCGGCGGCAGCACGGGCGGTGGCTCCAGGCGCATCATCGATTCTTGGCAGCCGCCGGACTGGCGTGACTTCCTCCAAGACGATCAGGACATCTGAGTTTTGCAAGTCTCCCTGCCCGCGGTGCTTCTCAGCCTGCGGTCTGCCGCTCTCCAGCTGCGGTCTCGAGCAGTAGTGTTCGAAAGCATGCGAGTTCCTGCGGTGCTTCTCAGCCTCTTGGGGCCTCTTGGGGGCCTCTTGGGGCCTCTTGGGGCCTCTTGGGGGCCTCTTGGGGGCCTCTTGGGGGCCTCTTGGGGCCGCTTGGGGGCCTCTTGGGGGCCTCTTGGAGGCCTCTTGGGAGCCTCCTGGGGGCCTCTTGGGGCCATCTTGGGGCCTCTTGCGACCTCCTCAAAAGCGCAAATGAGAGCTGCCCCCTGAGAAGGACAAAATGAGCCGAAAACCTTCGTAAAATCAATGATTTTGCTGTGAAGGAAGATGAGCGCGGCCCCCTCAGGACGCCAAAATGGGGCCAAAACCGTAGTACAATCAATGATTCTGGCTTTAAAGAAGAGGAGGGGGACCAGACGGTGCCCCCCCGTCGGGGCCAGAATCCTCGTGAGGGTCGTCGTTTTTTTAGCCCTCCCAGGAGTCGAAAAAGACCCCTCAAACGACCCGCGGGGCGCCCTCTCCAGGCCCAGGGGGAGGGGGTAGGGGGAGGGGTAAACCCCTCCCCGAAGGGGAAGAAGGGGGGTTGAGAACAGAGCGGGCTCCCTAAACCACTCACGCCCAAAGGGCTGGTGGGATTGATAAGGAGCAGTGATCAAACCCGAAGGGCGGCCGTAAGCCCTCGCGTTCCGCCCTCCCACCACATGATTAAAAGCCGAGTACCACCAGCCCTTGGAGGGCCTCTTGGAGCCTCGTGGGGCCTCTTGGGGGCCTCTTGGGGGCCTCTTGGGGGCCTCTTGGGGGCCTCTTGGGGCTCCTCTTGGGGGCCTCTTGGGGGCCTCTTGGGGGCCTCTTGGGGCCGCTTGGGGGGCCTCTTGCCCTGACTCTTACTCCGACTCGTGCAGTTCGCCTTACTCTTACTCTGACTCTTACTCTCACCGTTACTCTTGCTCTGACTCTTCCTCCTCCTCCTCTTCCCTTCTTCCTCGTCCCCCTTGATCTCGCCTCCCAGCTAGGAGCTCTGGTGTTTCCTCGGTCGTGCTTCGTTTTCTTTTGGTCGTGTAGCGTTCCTGACAGTCCAAGACCAGCTCGTCGTCGCCAGTCGCCAGTCGCCTGTCGACCGCCCTCCAGACGCTGTCTCAGATGATGTGGCTCGCCGTGGATGGTCCGTCTGGGCATGGGCGTACGGTGCCGACGCTCGACCATGCGGACCTCGTCCTGGCTCAGAACCACCGCATCGCAGGTCCTTCGGAGGTCAATTGTTGTGAGTTCGGCACGGTCTCGGTCAAGTACAGCGTGCTGTGGGGATCCCGAGATGGGGCCTGGCTCAAGGTGCTCAAGACGTACTGGAGTGTCCCAGAGCCGGAGTGCCAGCTGATCCTCGGGAGTTGGAACGGCATTTTCAGGCCGTGGCGGGACGCGTTCTGGATCAGGACGGGGGGGTCCGAGCCCGAGATGGAGTGCTAGCGCTCTGCAGTACAAGTGCTTTTCAGCATGCGACATCCTGCGGTGCTTCTCAGCCTGCAGGGTTCGCAGCGTGCGGTTTGCAATGCATTCCTTTTCAGTATGCGAGTTCCTGCGGTGTTTCTCAGGTTGCAGGGCTCCGAGGCTCTTCGCTTCGATGCCAATGTTTTCAGACACCGTAGCTCCGTTCCGTAAACATCTTCCAAGAGCCGCTCGCAACCTTTTGCAGCTGGCGGTCTG
Organism: Prorocentrum cordatum; assembly: GCA_963575745.1. Taxonomy (NCBI): domain Eukaryota; class Dinophyceae; order Prorocentrales; family Prorocentraceae; genus Prorocentrum; species Prorocentrum cordatum. The sequence continues at coordinate 44,916 of CAUYUJ010006241.1, read as the reverse complement.
CAGACGTAGTCTGTCTCAGCATGCGAGCTCCCGCACGCTTCGCCGGCTTTTGCTGCGCGGACAATTTTCTCACACACGTCAGCGCCGTTTGTAGGCGTCAGAAAAACATGTAGACATTCACGAAGGGCTCAGTCTGTATATCGTCACATCATTACATACGCAGTCGTCGAACACATCGGTGTACATTCAGCGCTTTGTCCTTCTAGCTGGGTCGCTTCGTGCTGAGGCTGAGGCTGATGCAGGCTGAGGCTGAGGCAGGCTGAGGCTGAGGCCGAGGCCGACGGCAGACTGAGGCTGAGGCTGAAGCAGGCTGAGGCTGAGGCAGAGGCAGGCTGAGGCTGAGGCTGAGGCTGAGGCAGGCTGATGCTGAGGCAGGCTGAGGCTGAGGCTGAGGCTGATGCAGGCTGAGGCTGAGGCAGGCTGAGGCTGAGGCCGAGGCTGAAGGCAGACTGAGGCTGAGGCTGAAGCAGGCTGAGGCTGAGGCTGAGGCAGGCTGAGGCTGAGGCAGGCTGAGGCTGAGGCTGAGGCTGAGGCTGAGGCTGTGACTGCGACTGCCGTTGCCACTGCGACTGTCATCGCGAATGCGACTACGACTACGAGAACAGCAGAATTCTACAACTGGATTCTCATCCGAATCTTAAGGGGAATGCTTCCAGATATGCTCCTACACATGGCTGTTAGGTTGCTTTGCCGGGATAATTCATAACGAATTTGCGCGGCGCTAAAGCGAGAACCACATTTTGAAAACCACCTGCTTTCAATCCGTGAACCTTTTGCACATGTTCAAAACGACTGTGCGCGGCGCTAAAGCGAAAACCACATTTTAGAACCATCCGCCCTCAATCCGTGAAGCTCTTGCAAATGTTCAGAATTCCATATGCGCGGCGTTAAGGCGGGATCCACATTTTGAAAACCACCCGCCCTCAATCCGCGAAATTACCTAACAGCGAAGACTGATAGGTTTCTAGTGGTCTCAAAAGAGCTCACAGATCACTCCACAGGGGGGTCCGGGCAGGTGTTGGGGAGTTGCCGGGCGGCAGGGTGCCGGGCTCGTTTTTCACCAAACAGTCACACACTTCGTGCTCTTCGACTTCCCAGAACTCCATTCCCAGGCCACATTCTGAATACCCGGATGCAACAGTCACACACTTCGTGCTCTTCGAGATCCCAGAACGCCATTCCCGGGCCACATTTAGAATAACCGGATGCAACAGTCACACACTTCGTGCTCTTCGAGTTCCCAGAACGCCATTCCCGGGCCACATTCTGGAGGGCCGGATGCAACAGTCACACACTTCGTGCTCTTCGAGTTCCCAGAACTCCATTCCCGGGCCACATTTTGGATGCCCGGAGCCAACTGTAGGCCACTTCGTGCTCTTCTATTTCCCAGAACTCCATTCCCGGGCCACATTTTGAATGCCCGGAGCCAACTGTAGGCCACTTCGTGCTCTTCGAGTTCCCAGAACTCCATTCCCGGGCCACATTTTGAATGCCCGGAACCAACTGTAGGCCACTTCGTGCTCTTCGAGTTCCCAGAACTCCATTCCCGGGCCACATTTTGAATGCCCGTAGCCAACTGTGGGCAACTTCGTGCTCTTCGACTTCCCAGAACTCCCATTCCTGGGCCACATTTTCAGCAGGGGCAAGAGCACGACGAGGAGGAGGACGAGCAAGACCAGGAGGACGAGGACGAGCAGGAGCAGGATGAGGAGCAGGAGGAGCAGGAGAAGAAGGACGAGCAGGAGGAGGAGGAGGACGAGCAGGAGGAGGAGGACGACCAGGAGGAGGAGGACGACCAGGATGAGGAGGAGGAGGAGGAGGAGGGGAGGTGGGGACTACCAGGAGGGGCGGAGGAGGAGGAGGAGGAGGAGGAGGAAGAGGAGGAGGAGAAGGAGGAGGACGAGGACGAGAAGGAGGAGGAGGAGGGGGGGGGAGAGTACCAGGAGGAGGAGAACGAGGACCACCAGGAGGAGGAGGAGGAGGAGGAGGAGGAGGAGGAGGAGGAGGAGGAGGAGGAGAGAACACCACGAGGAGGAGGACGAGCAAGACGAGGAGGACGAGAACGAGGGCGACCAGGAAGAACCAGGAAGAGGAGGAGGAGGAGGAGGAGGGGAGGGGGAGGACTACCAGGAGGAGGAGGAGGAGGAGGAGGAAGAGGAGGAGGAGGACGAGGAGGAGGAGGAGGAGGAGGAGGAGGACGAGGAGGAGGAGGGGGGGAGAGCACCAGGAGGAGGAGAACGAGGACCACCAGGAGGAGGAGGAGGAGGAGGAGGAGGAGGAGAGAGCACCAGGAGGAGGAGGACGAGCAAGACGAGGAGGACGAGAACGAGGACGAGCAGGAGGAAGAGGAGGAGGAGGAGGAGGAAGAGGAGCAGGAGAAAGAGGAGGAGAAGGAGGAGGAGGCAGGCTGAGGCTGTGACTGCGACTGCCGTTGCCGCTGCGACTGTCTTCGCGAATGCGACTACGACTGCGAGAACAGCAGAATTCGACAACTGGATTTTCATCTGAATCTTAAGGGGAATGCTTTCAGATATGCTTCTACACATCGCTGGTAGGTTGCTTTGCCGGGATAATTCTTCTTTTTTTAGAACGAATGTTCGCGGCGCTAAAGCGAAAGCGACAGCTTGAAAACGACCCGCCCTCAATCCGTGAAACTCTTGCAGTTTTTAAGCACGAATGTGCGCGGCGCTCAGGCGAGAACCACATTTTGAAAACCACCCGCCCTCCATTTGTGAAACTGGTGCCACCTCTTAAGCTTCAGAGTCATAGCTGGTGAGGAAGTCTCAGGCGAAACGCCTGGCCCGCTCTAAAAACTGGCCTCGGGGTGCGACAGGGAGAAGTTATTCATAAGGAAAAGGATTGGAGGCAGGAGGATAGGGCAGGAGGAAACCGAGAAGGTAGGAGGGGGTAGGAGGAGGGAGCAGGAGGATAACTTCAGTAAGGCTGGAACACAAATCACGTGGGGTCTTACCGTCGGAGTAGATCTTTTCCATTACTTCGGGGGGACTAAAGTTTTTGACCATAAAATGAGAATTGCCTCGCTGGTCACGCGTGCCGCGGAGGACCGATCAGGATGCAAAGGTGCCTTGATGCGGATTCGCGAGCCTTTGTGGGCCCTCTGGGACGGCCAACCAGTGAACCGAGAGCGACCGCATTGGAGAAGGATGCCCAGGGTCTCACAGCATCAATGCAACAAGGCATACAATGAAACATCGCGTTGGCATGATAAGAAAGAGCGTGTTCTACCGCTGCTGGCGGAAAACCGGGGGGGGTCACTACCGGTTCGAACCCCTCCCCCCCCCCCCCCCCTCGGAAAAACCGGGGGGTCACTACCGGTTCGAACCCCTCCCCCCCCCCCCCCCCCCGAACCCCTCCCCCCCCCCCCCCCAGCTCATTATGAAAAGGGGGGGGGGTCACTACCGGTTCGAACCCCCCCCCAACCCCCCCCCCCTCGAAAACCGAGTGGGGGTGCGGACAGTGGTGGGGACGGTGTTGGTGGGGACAGTGGTGAGGGGACAGCGGGACAGTGGTGGGGACAGTGGGGGGACAGTGGGACAGTGGTGGGGACGGTAGTGGTGGGGACAGTGGTGGGGACAATGGTGGGAACAGGGGGGACAGTGGACAGTGGTGGGAACGGTGGTGGTGGGGACAGTGGTGTGGGGACAGTGGGAATGAGGTGGAAACACTGGGACAGTGGAGGGTACAATGGTGGTGGAGACACTGGTAAAGGCGGTGGCGAGGACGGCGGTGGGAAATGGGACAAAGTACAGTGGGGACAGTGGCGGGGACAGTGGGGACAGTGGTGGAAACAGTGGGACAGCTCAGTGGGACAGCGGAGGAGTCAGTGGGACAGTGGGGACAATGGGGATAGGCAGTGGTTGGGTCCGTGGAGACAGTGGGGAGAGTGGAACCGTGGTGGGAACAGTGGTGGGAACAGTGGGGACAGTGCGACAGTGGTGGGGGCACTGGTGTGGACAATAGGGACGGTGGTGGAACCAGTGGGGACAGTGGTGGTGAGGACAGTGGTGCTGGGAACAATAGTGGGGGATGTGATGCGAGCGGTGGTAGGGACCGGGAGTCGTTTGCTGGCGGTGCGTGGGGGGGGGGTCGAACCGGCAGTGACGCCCCTCCGGTTTTCGAGGGGGGGGGGGGTTCCAACCGGTAGTGACCCCCCCCGGTTTTCCGGATCCGGAGGGGGGGGGGTGGAGGAGTTCGAACCGGTAGTGACCCCCCCCCGGTTTTCGAGGGGGAGGGGGGGGGGAGGGGTTAGGGGAGGGGGAGGTTTTGCCGCGGGGGAAGGGGGGGTGGGTCCAGCAGGGGGGGGGGATTTTCGGAGGGGGGGGGGGGGGGGGACCCCCGGGTTCCGGAGGAAAAGGTTGGCAATTTTCCACAGTAAAGCGGCGGTGGATCACGCTCTCTCCATGATAAGGACAGGGTCGATGGGGATGATGACACGGACGATCAAACGTGACCCAAGCAGAGTGGTTTACTGTGAATGGGTTCAAGTCGGAGTGTTTTCCGGCCCTATTGTAAATGGGGCGGAGTAATTATCACCCTGTTTTAAATGTTTATTATTATATTCTTACAGGGTGAGAGCCCATCGGAGTCGAACCGCCGCCCGACCCAAAACATGTCGCTAAGATTCTACGGGGGGGCAGGGGGCGTCGACAGCATGACGTCTTATGATCAAAACTATAGTACCCCCCGTGTATTGGTGGGGCCCCAGTCCGTGAATACGGCCGCTGAACAGATATTTCCCCAATCAGTGCTTGCACTGAAGGGGTCCTGGCGGATATTGAAGGATTTGGCGACAGTTCCGAGCCGATTTCTGTGGGCGGCCGGGTTCCCGGGTTCCCGGGTTCCCGGTTCTGGACTCCCCGTTCCCAGTTTTGGTTGCGGGCCGATTTCGGTGGGCGGCGGGGTTTCCGGGTTTCCAGGTTCTTGGTCGATCTTCTCATCGATCGGTCTCACCATCGATCTCATTTCCCACTGCTCTATCGATCTCACTATCGATCTCTCTCTTTATCGACCTCACTATCGATCTCGCAATCGATCTCACTATAGATCGCACGAGCGATCTCACGATCGATCTCACGATCGATCTCACTATCGATCTCACTTCACTATCGGTCTCACGATCGACCTTACACTACCGATTCCAATATCGATCTCACAAGTTATTTCAATATCCATATCATAATCTTCCAACCGTCCGCTGGTTCGGGTTCTTCTCTGGTGCAATTCGTTTCCACTTGTGTGTGTTGGGGGGGTACTAAAGATCTGGCGGGGTCAATCCTGGGACGCGATATTCTGTTAGGCGAGGTCGCCTTGTGACCGACGCACGGTGCGAATGAGGAACAGGTGTTCCAAATCCCTTCTTGATCGTCCCCCAGGTCCGGTTTTTTAAGGCACCTTTTCTGCACCTGGGGGGGTCCGGTTTAGTAGGGCGCTTTTCCTTGGATTGGAGCTTAGGGGGTCCGGTTTATCAAGGCGCCCCGTGGAAGAGGGGGGTCCGGAATGTCAGATCGCGTTTGGAGGGGGGTCCGGTTTTTTAGTATGTGACTCGACTCGCTCTGCCCCCGGCGCCCTGGGATCACTGGGTGCCCTCTCTCGCCCGTGACCTGACGCGCGTTCTGCCGTCGTCGTCGTCTCCTCCCTCCTTCCTCCTCCCTCCTCTCTCCTCCCTCCTCTCTCCTCCTTCCTCCCTCCTCCCTCCTCCCTCCGCCCTCCGCCCTTCTCTCTCCGCCCTCCGCCCTCCTCCCTCCTCCCTCCTCCCTCCTCGCCAAAGTAGCGAGGCCAGGGCCAGATGGCCTTTTAGCCTGCTCCTGATTCCAACAGTTGGGCCTCGTGGCGCTGAAAGTTTCGCCCGATTGGATGTCCCGGGGGCTCCCGATGCGGTTTTTGTTCAACGACAGTACAGGCGTGTTCGTATCATTCGAAGGGGGAACTCCCTAATGACTGCGGGGGTGTCGTTCTCAAGCCCCCACCCGTCGCTGGAATTGCGAGGCGCACGAGCGAAGGCAATTTCGGCACACGTTATACCAAGCTCAAGCGTGGCGTGGCCCATTCTGCCTCTAGTTCCCAGCGAGGCTTCGTCGTGGGCCGCATCTTCTTGAGTACTACAGTCGGCCTCGAAACCCGTCTTCGACTGGAAGGAATGCTACCCGTTGCCTCCTGGAGGTTTCCCTTCTTCCTCGCGTCTGCCTGCGCGCAAGCTTTCCCTTGAAGTGAGCATGACGTTCTTCGGGATGTAGCCGTTGCCTGTAATCCCCCCGATGGCATGTTAGACCCCATCCAGCAGTGCTACAGTGGTGCTCCTTCGCTCAGCTCTGGCCCCTCTCGCACGCCCTTGTGATCTGTGTGCTCGGCCGCTTTCCAAAAGGACCCGGCGTCGGAGAGCCTCTTTTCGCAGGCCTAAAGGTTGACACCAACACCAATATCGGCGGTGTGCCTCCACCGAGGGGAGAAGATCCCGATCTCGGTGATGGTGGTAATATTCTGGCTTCCAAGGTGACGAAAATATTGCCACCAACACCGGAATCTAGGATCATCTTCCCCCTGTGGAGGCAACCCCCCTGTGTTGGTGTTGGTGCCAATTTCTAGGCCTCCAATCTTTGCTGCAGCCAGCCGCCCTTTTCTGACCGAACCTGAAGAGAGTCTGAAGCGCTGGCGCCACGGCCTGGCCAGGAGGTGCGCTGACGAGAATGAGTCGGTGGTGGGGAGCGGCGAAAGCAATGCGTCAACTCGCCAGAGTTTTCCGCGTAACCCTGGGAAGTGCTTGTGTGTGTGTGTGTGCCTCTTCTCGCGGGCATTCTCCAAGACCCTCGAGAGTGCGGCCCGTCTGCTGCTGCGGGGTGTCGAGCCCTCGTGGGCCTTCTTCCAGACGGTGAGCCCGCTTTTTTACTTAGGCGTGGAGGTAGGAGCCAGGTCCGAGTGCGACACCGGCTGACCAACTGGAGTGGAGTCCTGGCGAAGTGGAGGTCTCGCACGAGGGGCGTAGCACGTTCAGCTGCGGATGAGAGCACCGCGGTAGCTCTTTATTGGGAGCGGGCTGCGAGTGTCCTGGAGTAGAAAGCCCAGCTGTTCCGTCTGCCCCCGTCATTCTAGTATGAAGAGCGGTTCGTGCTGCTCAGGCTGTTTCGGGCGCCGGGGAGTTGGCTTCCGCCGCGGCGTGCAGGTTTCGCACGGCGACTGAGGCGCTCCATTGCTGGAGAGCGGCGGACGCCAAGCTTCTACAGGGAGCGCGGCGGTACCTTTCTCCGGTGAGGCCCCTCGCGGCCCACACTGCGCCGCCGCGGCCGCCTGCCTGGTAGGCGAACGCCACCGCATGGGAGCTCCATGGGCCGTCTCTGGCGCCCTCACGCTTCGGCAGGGCTACCCCGAGCCCAGCAGCAGGCCGTGGAGCCTGCGGCCAGACGCCGCCCTCGACGGGTGCGCCTGCAGCGCTCGATTCGAGGAAGGCCGCAGTGCATCCCGTCTCCGTCCGTCGGGCTCGCTGATTCACCCGCGCTGCGAGCGCCAGGCGAAGTGGTTTAGCATACATGGAGAGCGGGGATCTGTGCCGGATCGGTTGGAATCGTGCCCAAGCTGACCTTCTCAGGCCTCTCCTCTGGACGCATGGCGGCTTTCAAGACGTGGAGCGAGGGATGGGCATCGTCCGCGCGGATGAGGAACCCCAACGCCAGTGGTCCAGTTTGTGGGTTGGACCCCTATTCGCTCAAGCACATCTGTGGTTGTTGTGAAGTCTTCCTTGGGCTCGTGTCGAAAGTATGCTCTTCTCCCTTCCCCCCGAAGCCCCTGCCCAAGCTCGCGTTCCTGCGCGCGGGTCCCTGTAGCGTCAGGCGAGTCGTGGTGGCGTTCAATCTCTATCCCAGGCTAGCTCACGCCAGATCTACAACAACGGCCCCCCCAAACAGGGAAAGCGCCTGCCACTGCTCGAGCCGCGAATGCGAGCGGTCGATCTGACGAGGGCGCGGCCGGCAGTGCTGACGAGGCGAACCTATACCCTCCCAGACAGCTGGCTGCTCCAATTTTTCCGAGGCGTGGGCCCTGGAGGCCCGGACCCCTTCCCAGAGGCCGCTTTATGCGCCCCGGGTCGCTCTCTGACGCTCCCGACGCCCCCAGGTCGCTCTCTGACGCTCCAATTTTTCCGAGGCGTGGGCCCTGGAGGCCTGGACCCCTTCCCCCGAGGCCAGCTTTTGCGCCCCGGGTCGCTCTCTGCCGCTCCCGACGCCCCCAGGCCGCTCCTTGCCGCTCCCGCGAGGCCCGGCGAGGGCCCCCGGAGAGGCCGACTTCACGGCCCCAGAGCCGCCCGCTCGAGCTTTGCGCCCCCCCGGGCCGATGGTGATCACAAACCCATCAAACCAAAATTTTAACCGTGCGTAAAACACAGCGTAAATACACAACCTCAGCGAAACATAATACACAAGGTAAATACACAACGTCAGCAGAACATCATACACAACGTAAATACACAGCAGCACGCGCATACACAACGTAAATACACAGCAGCACGCGTAGACACCGGGTCATTCTTTGTTCACGCCCCTGAGGCCCAGCGAGGGCCCCCCCCCCCCCGGAGGCCGACGACGGCCCCAAAGCCGCCCGCTGCAGTGTTTTTGGTTGGGGCGTCGGCTCTTCGAGCGCCCGACGCTCTGCCTCTCTAAGGTCTCCTTCGGTGGCAAAGCCAATACCGGAGGGAGGAGAGAGGAGGGAGGAGGGAGGAGGGAGGAGGAAGGAGGGAGGAGGGAGGAGGAGAAGGAGGAGGAGGAGGAGGAGGAGGAGCAGGAGGAGGAGGAGGAGGAGGAGGAGGAGGAGGAGGATGAGGAGGAGGGAGCCTTGGTGTATTCCAGATCTCGTAATCAAAAGGGAGGGGGCCACAGCCCTCCCAGGCCAGAAGTTTTAGACCCCCCCAGACCATCCACGAAAGGGCAGCACTCTGCGCAGCCCCCCCGAAGCCTTCAAGACGGCTCAAATCAGACCCCCCCGCCAAATGTGACCCCCACTGCTTTGTTATGGAATCCGGAGTACCCTCGCAGTTCTGCCTTTAGCGTCGATCAGCGGCGATTGGCGTCTGGGAGTCGATATGAGATAGCGCCGACCTAGCCTCGGCTAGCGTCGATGAGCTTTGGTTGACAGCGTCGAGATCAGCGTCGGTTCCGTGTCGACGGGCGTCGACCTCGCAAGATCTGACAAGAAGGTATGGGAGGCTCCCAGGAGTTGCCACCGACATCTCCCTTCCTTCGGCGTCACCCCAACATATTTATACTATACGTACGTCGCCCCCCCAGGGGCGACGCGCGCACCGAGAAATCTTATAGTATATGCGTCGTGGCGGGCGCTTTCTGGCCACCGCTCGGGAAGCGATATACTACAAGACGGGTATTCTATATGTTCGGGTCGGACGCGCGCCTCCGAGGAGGACATACAGTACTAGTATGTCTCTGTGCGTCCCATTCCTCCCTCCGTCCACTGAGCCGTAGGGTCCGACTCGGCTGCCCAGTGCCGTGCCGTGCCGTGCCGTGCCGTGCGGTGCCGTGCTATGCGTTGTGCAGGCTCGCCGCGCACGTCCGCCGCAGGCCGCAGGCCGCCGGCGGCGGGCCTTCGGGCGCTCTCCGAGTGGCCGTGCGGGCTGTCGCAGGGAGGACCAAGATCGGAAACTGGAGACTGTCTTTTTTTAGGGTGGGGCGATAACTTGTGTTATCGGGCTTGCCCCCCCCTCCCTCCGCCCGCCCCCCCAGGATAACCTAACCTTGCCGGTTGTGCAGGTCCGCGGGAGGGGGGGCGCGGGCATATGCAGGGCTGCCCACAGCGCGAGGGTTAGGTTATCGGCCGGCCTCCTCCTCCTCCTCCTCCTCTTCCTCCTCCTCCTCCTCCTCCTCCTCCTCCTCCTCCTCCTCCTCCTCCTCCTCCCCCCCTAGGATAGCCCGGGTTATCGCCGTATAAAAACAAAACGGTCTCTAGGTCGGGCATCTCCTCCTACAGGCGGATCTTGGAAGAAAACTTCAAACTGGTCAGCAATATTCAGAATTGGTGAAGACAGCACGAACATTCGTCACCAGATTGTGTGTTGACTGTTCTTGAATGTTCCTCCTGTCGAGGGACACGCCCGACTTAGAGCCAGAGGGGGAAAGTTGCCGATGCCGCTGCCCTTCCCTGGCCACCCCGTTTTGGTTTTCTGGGTAAACATAAACTTTTGGAGCTCCGCGCGGATGTCTTGGATCCAAGAAGTCCGCGCGGAGCGCCAACAGTTTCTGTTTATGCCGTTTTTTCTTTTTTTATCCTGGGAGGCCTCGTCGCCGCGGCCGGATTCGCCTCCGAATCTTGGTCGGAGCCCACCGCGAGGGAGGTTTGGGGAGTGGCGGTGTCGATACTTGTCGGTTCCCCAGAGGGAGGACCACAGGGTGTGCGCGGTTCGGTCGGCACTGCTGCCTCGCAGTCGGCTGCGCCCCATCGGTTCGGTTCGGTCGGTTGCTGCGCCGCTGCGTCTTATCAGGCTGCGTTGGGTTCATCGGCTTCAGTCCGGTTTCGATTTCGCCGCCGGCTTGGTCGTCTTTTTCGATGCCGGTGTCGCCGGGGGCGTCCTCTGAGGACAGCACCGCGCGGCGGCGCGCACGGTCCAGGCGGCGGTGCTGGGCCGCCGCACCGCGGAGTGTGGCCCAGAGCCAGGGGGCGGAGGCGCCGGGCCTTGTGTCAGGAAGCTGGTTGAGTGGTCGACCTGGGCGAGAGGCAGATACGCACGTGGCCACATGTCTTTCTGGCCTGGGGGTGGACAGAACCCCCACCCTGACACGTCGATTCGGGAATTGTCCGTTGTCGGTTCTCGGGAGGGCGCCGCGGCCGTCATTTTCCAGGCTTGCGCCCGCCAGGTTTGGGCCCGAGGTCGTTTTCGCCAAACCACGTTTTACTAAAGGGGGGTTCTGTCCATCCACGGCCGGCGACTGGCCTTCCTATGGCCTTGTAGGAAGGCTTCTACATGTGTGCCCAGCGCGTGGTCTCCGTATGCTCCACGCGTGAATCCAGCCTTCTGGCTTTTGTTTTCGTGAGGGAGTTGCAGAGAGTTCTGCGGACTCTTTCTGCTTGCTCGGCGCGGCGGTTGCCCTCCTCCTCCCCCTCTTTCGTGCAGGAGCCCAGTAGTTTACCTTTTGCATGGATGCCTCTGGTGAAGCCATCGTGCGCGGCCATGACTTCAGAGGTTGCGTGTTGACGGGTCGTACTTAAAGGAAAAAACCACATGGTTCTGGGGACTCTTGGGTTCTGGGGACTCTTGGGGTTCTTGGTTGCATCCGAAGACTTCTGTGGCCATTGGCATCTATGTGTTTCTTGGGGTAGGAGTAGGGGGCGGGGGAACAGGGGTTTGGGGCAGGGGAGGACGATGACAGGAGGAGGATGAGGAGGAGGAAGAGGAGGAGGAGCAGGAGGAGGAGGAGGAGGAGGAGGAGGAGGAGGAGGACAAGTGTAGACCCAAATCTCATCAATGATGTCTGGATAAGCCCTCCCTCCAAGCTCCCTCTTCACCGTGAGTCTACGCGCCCTGACAATTTTGAGTCGCTCCAAGGCACATTTTCTGGTACGTTGGCCATGGGATTCCGTGTGACCCCTGCACATGTTTAGGACGATGGTGCGCCGCGCTAATAGGAGCAAACCACATTTTGAAGAGCAGCCGCCCTCGACCAAGGAAGCCCCTGCAGTATTTGAAGACGCGTGTGCGCGGCACTAAGCGAGAGCCACAGTTTGACAAGGAGCCGGCCTCCATCCGCGAACTTCTTGCAATGTTTAAGACGACTGGTGCGCGGCGTTAAGGCGAGAGCCACATTTTGAAAACGGCCCGTCGTCAATCAGTGACATTCTTGCAGAATTTTCAAACGAATATGCGCGGCGCTTAGGCGAGAGCCACATTTTGGAAGTGACCCTCCATGAACCAGTGAATCTTGCGCAATTTTGTAAGGCGAATGCGCGCGGCGCTGAGGCGAGAGCCACATCTTGGAAGCGACTTGCCCTCCATCTGTGAAGCTGCTGCCATTTTCAGTTTCAGGATCACAATTGGTAAGGAAGTCTCAGACGAAACGCATGGCCCGCCCTTCCGACTGGCCTCGGGGTGCGACAGGGAGGAGTTTTTTGTTATATATATATATATATATAAAAAAGAGATGAGTGGAGGATGATGAGGATGAGGAGGAAGAGGACGAGGAGGAGGAGGAGGAGGAGGAGGAGGAGGAGAAGGAGGAGGAGGAGGAGGAGGAGGAGGAGGAGGAGGAGGAGGACAATGGATAAGGAGGTCGGAGCACGGGGGGCCTTGATGAGGCGGTCGGAGGGGGAGCAGCAGGGGGAGGAGGCGGAGGAGGTACGAGACTCAAGGAAGGAGATGCGGCCTCATATCATCGCCCGCAGCTCCTCGCTCTCGCGTTGCGCTTAGCCGCTTTCGGCGCTTCCAAATCGCATCGGGCTGGCGCGTCAAAGGAAGTCGGCCCACTCCTCGAATTCAGCAGGCAGCGCTCCCCCCTGAGGCGATCAGCCAGCGCACGGTCAAGGGCGGCGACGCCCTCGAGCCCACCCTCCGCCCAGGGTGCCTCCCCCTCCCCTCTGCGGGATGTGTCCGCGCCCGAGGACTGTGCCTCACCGAAGCGAGGGTGGACCACCTCCGTCCAGCTCGGCACGGACTCGCGGGCCCCGGGGGCAGGCAAAAACTCTCACCCTCTGCGCGGGGCACGGCCCTTCCTGATCCGAGCGCGCCCAGCGCCGCTGCGCTGGGCGCGTCGCTGCCTCCGAGTCAGGCTTCTCTTGCCCCGCTCGGCACGGGCTCCAGGGGACTTCCAGGGGAACCCTCCCCAAAGGGTCGGTGCTTCGACCCTTGGCCCTCCGTGCTCGGTCAGCGCGGGCGGCATTCCGATTCTGGAGGCCCGCCGCACCTTGCTTCGGGGCACGGAACCGCGCCCAGGGGCTGCGTGCTCCCTCTTGGGCCTTCTCCAGGCTCCGGGTGGCTTCTGGGCGAGGTCGGACTCCTGCCCTCCGTCGTCGGAGCCATCGACCTCCGAGCTCCCGTCGGACTCCTCGACAAGGATCCCTTGGCCCTCCTGCCAGCGGGAGCACGAGGGGGGAATCCTCGACAGGGATACCATGGCCCTTCCGTCGGCCGGAACACGATGGGCGATGCCATCCCGTCGCCGCGGGCGTTCAAGGTTGACCTCCGCCAGTGGCCCAAAATCGTCCAAGATGGAACGACCTGGCGATCGGAAAGCCGCTCGCCCACGGTTGAACGATCCACGCGGTGTCAGAAGCCAGCGCCGCGGTCTCCTCGACACGGAGCCAGCCAGGCACCCGACGATGTCTTTCCCGAGGCGCGGCCCCAGAGGGCCCTTTGCCCCGGGGTAGCTTTGCGCCCCAGGCTCGTTTTTGGTGGCCCCGGGGGGCCCGCGGCCCGCCCCCCCGGGCGCCGCACGCTCCACGAGAAGCGCCCGCAAGGAAGGCATCATGTCGTCGGAGGTCCGGGAGCCTGCCTGCCACGGGCCGGCCCCCCCGACACCCCTCTAGGAAGGCACCAACTATACACCAACACCGATCCTGGCCAGGATCACCCTGGGCCCAGGTTCGGTGTATACGCCCTCCTGCCTTGCGCAAGAAGGCATATACACCGATCCTGGGCCCAGGGTGATCCTGGGCCAGGATCGGTGTTGGTGTATAGTTGGTGCCCTCCGACCCTCAGCGCGTCCTAAGCCGAGGCTCGGGTCCCGCCGTGCGCGACGTGGCGCTGAAGGCCGCCGAGCTGCTCCTGCAGCGGCTCGCGGCAGCGGAGGGGTCCGGGGCGGGGGCAGGGCTCTGCATCCCGTCCCGTGTTCTTCGTCCTTCGCCTCTCGTGGTGCACGCGCTGGTCGGATGTCTGTGAGGTTGATCGAGCGCTGGGTTCCGATTTTAGCTTTTCCTTGGATCGCGGCTGTCAAGACACGACGGCTCACGCCAGCCGGTGTTCGTCGAACGCACAGTGGGGGCAGGGGTCAGGGTGGGAATGGGGGGAGGGGGAGGGGGATGGGTACTCTCGCAGGTTCAGCAGTGGTGTCCCTGCGCTCGGTCCGAGGGCCCCTGGAGGCCAGGAGCTTGGGCTTGGCGTGTCGCGCCGCGGGCTCTGGCCTGCCACGCTGCTCCTCCTCCTCCTCCTCCTCCTCCTCCTCCTCCTCCTCCTCCTCCTCCTCCTCCTCCTCCTCCTCCTCCCGACACCCTGGCCAGTCGCCAGGCCGAGGATCAGCGTCTCCGCGGAGCGGAGGGACACGCTATCCGCTCGCAGGGCATGGCGTGCCGCCGGGGCCGCCGCCGCGGCACGCCAAGCAGAAGTCCCAAGCGTATTGCGGGGGTGGTGGGGGGAGGGGGAGGCGGGGAGGGGGAGGGGGGGAGGGAAGGGCAAGGCTCCGGGGCTCCTCCTCTTGCCTCCTGCTTGTCTCTTGCCGATGGGTGCACTGCGCGTTCTTGGTGCTCCTACGCTTGGCCCGAGAGCTCCGAGAGCTCCTGCCGACAGATCCGTGCCCTGGCCACCCCGACGCCGTGGACGGGGGGAGAGGCTCCGTGGCGGGGAAAGGTCTGGGTGGGTGCGTGGGCGGAGCCTGTTGCTCGGAGGCCGGGGTGGGGAAGGGGACGCCGACGACCGAGAAAGCATCGACCTCCTTCGACGTGCCAGCGAGAAGGGAGGGGGGCCACGCGGGGAAGCGGTCGGGGTCGTCCAGGCCACCGGGCCCTGCGCTCCGGCCCCGGGGCTCCCCCCCTCGGACGGCCGACGCGGTCCAGCGGAAGCGGGAGGCGCCTCTCGGGCAGGGGCGGGCTCGGGGAGCACCCGCCCCCCCAGACCCCCTCGAGTCATAAAAAATCACGACGGACGGTTTTTCCATATTTTTCGCCTCTGGGGGCCCTTACCGGCCTTCGGAACCGTCAAAAAACGACTCAGGATGAAAAACCGGTCCCGGCGAATAGGTCCGGACCTCTGGGGGTCGCGTCATGAAAAAATCATGACGTCGGGGGTCTGGGCCCTGCGTTCTGACTCAGGACGCCCGCACCCTGGCATGGCGAGAGCCTCCGGTCCACCTCGCACGCCCCCAGCGTCGCGGCAGGCCCGAGGGTCGCACTTCCCCGGGGGCCTCCGCCGGAGCGGCCGAGGTCCTGTGCCATGCCCTGCCGCTCTCGCCGTGCACCTCGGGGCCCTGCGTGAGGAGGGCGGCCGGCCTGATCCTGCCGTGCTCAGAGAGGTCGGCCCCCGACAGCGGCTGCTGCGGAGGCCTCGTCCTTCTTCTTCCTTCTTCTTCTTCTTGTCGATAGCTGCCACTCGCTGAAGGACGTCGGCGCGGGCCGCGTCGGCGGCGGCCGCCGACGGGGTACATGCCGAGGAAGACGCTGCTCCAGAGCTGCTTCCTTCTCCACCTCCTGGCGCAGGGGCAGCTGGAGCAACAGCTTCTGGGCCCGGTGCTGCTCCTCCTTCGAGCAGGGGATCGACTACATATTGTTTTTCCCAATATTTTTTGTCGACTCCATAAGAAGTGCTACGTCGAGGAAGTCAAGTTCGGGTTAAATCAATTCTGTAGTCGACCCCCTACTCGACTCCTTCCTCACTGGTCCTCCGCCTCTTGGCAAGCCTGGAGACGTGTGCCTAGTGTGACTCCTTGGCGAGTTCGGCATCGTCCGCCGCCTTCTGGAAGAGCTGCCTGGCCTTCTCTCGGTGACCCTGTCCCGGACCCCCCGTGGCCGACGATCCATCTCAGCGAGATCCCCCTGACGGACCTCGGCATCCATCTCAGCGAGATCCCCCAGACTGGCCTCGGCATCGCCACCGAACTTGCAAGCGTCACCGATGCCGATCTGGATGGCGTCGCACCTGCCCTTCCAAGAGGGCCCCCAGTCCCAGAACGGCGGCTCCAGGAGGGGCGGCCCGCGCAGGGGCCGCGCGGGGTCGCGCCGCGAGAGATCGTCGTGCCTGCGCGGGCAGAGTCGTCCGGCTGCTCCTCGAGCCGCTGAGCCCAGGGCTTTGTCCTCCCACTGCCTGCCCCCGCTGCCTGCTCCCAGCTGTCCACCGCCCTGCTGCCCGCTCCCGCTGCCCGCTCCCGCCGCCTGCTCCCACTGCCTGGGCTCGGGACTGGTCCTCGGCAGCTGCTGTGCTCCTCGGCTGCCTGCTCCAGCTTGTCCAGGGTGTCCAGGGCCCTGCCGAGCCTCTCCACGCTCTTGGCACGGTCCCTGGACAAGATGGCCAGCTGCTGCTCAACGGGCTGGACTGGGGCGGGCTTGGACTCCTTCTCCAGCTGGGCCGCTCGATGCTTGCAGCGCTTGACCAAGGTGTGGTTGCCCATCTTCTCAGCAAGGGCGGGCATGCTCTGGACTTCGGGGAGGGCGAGCGCATCCATCTGGATACCGTCAGCGAGACCAGCAGCAGGAGGTTCTGGAAGGTAACTCTTGTGCCCCTTAGCACACCGACCCTTTGGCTCCCTGGACTCTGTGGTGGTGGGCGCGTCCTGAGTCCTCGTCTTGTGGCAGCTCCTGGCGCATCCACATTGTCCGCACCGCCGCATGGACCGCTCGCCACCTCTCCAGACCCAGGGCTGACGCATCCAGGGTGGACGGACTGCGTGCTGCTGACCCTGCCACGGCACCATGAGTGTGCGCGAGAGATGCCTCGCAGTGGGGCGAACCAGCGCTTGGTTCGGGTCAGGGCGCACCGACCGAAAGTCGTAGGCTGCCGCGGACTACATAGCGATTTCCATTCCTGTCGCTGGGGAACTCATCGTCTTGAGCTAAGATGGCTACGGAGGTGGTGGGAGCGGAGGGGGGGGGGGAGGGAGGGAGGGGAGGGAGGGGAGGAGGGGGGAGGGGAGGGGCAGGAGGAGAAAATGGAGGATCGGACGAATCACACCGAAGGTTTTCCCAGACTTCTGATCCTCCGGCGGGCCATTTCAAGCCCTGGGCCCGTCAAGGATTGCTCCCGGGTGGAACGCAGGAGCTGCCAACTGCGCAGCTGCCGCCATCTCGCTGACTCCTGGGAGGCCCACCAGAGGAGGAGGAGGAGGATGAGGAG
Organism: Prorocentrum cordatum; assembly: GCA_963575745.1. Lineage (NCBI taxonomy): Eukaryota > Dinophyceae > Prorocentrales > Prorocentraceae > Prorocentrum > Prorocentrum cordatum. The sequence goes on along the minus strand of CAUYUJ010006241.1, from coordinate 27,875 downwards.
GAGGAGGAGGAAGAGGAGGATGAAGAGGAGGAGGAGGAGGAACAGGAGGATGAAGCGGAGGAGGAGGACGAGGAGGAGGAGGAGGACGAGGAGGAGGAGGAGGAGGAGGAGGAAGAAGATGATGATGATGATGCTGATGCTGATGATGATGATGATGATGCTGATGCTGATGCTGATGATGATGATGCTGATGCTGATGATGATGATGAGGAGGAGGAGGAGGAGGCGGAGGAGGAGGAGGAGGATGATGGTATACGGGAGGGAACGGAAACCGAGGAGGAGGATGAGGAGGAGAAGGAGGAGGGGGAGGAGGGAAAGGAGGAGGAGCAGGAGGAGGAGGAGGAGGAGGAGGAGGACCAGTGCAAACGCGAGACTCATCGACGATGCAGCAATCAATCCTCCCTTCCAAGCTCCCTCTGCACAGGTCGCTATAAGGGTACATTTTCAATGAGGGAAGTACCCCGTTGGAAGACAACCGTCTGGCAGTCCTGAACCGTGCCAGGCAACCATACCTGACCATACCTGGGACTCCAACGCCGCGAATCAACATTACTGTTGCGTCCCGAAGATCCTGAATCGTGCCAGGACTCCATTCCTGTGACTTCAACACCCGAATCAACGTAACTGGTGCGCCCTGACAGTCCTGCATCATACCAAAACAACATTTCTGGGATGACAACCGTCATATTTGGTGAAACTGTTGTGAACTGCTGGGGCCATTGTGCGCGGCGCTAAGCTGAGAGCCTCATTTTGAAAAGGTACCGCCCTGCCTCTGTGAAGCTCCTGCAAGCTGTGAAGATCGTGTGCGGCGCTAAGGCGAGAGCCACATGTTGAAGAGGTACCGCCTTCCATCTGTGAACCTTTGCAGACTTTGAAGACGAGCGTGCGCGGCGCTAGGGCGACAGCCACATTCTGAAAATCACCAGCCATCAATCTGTGAAGCCCTTGCACACTTTTGAATGTGCGCGGCGCTACGGCGAGATCCACGTTTTCAACAGGTACCGCCCTCCACCCGTGAAGCTGTTGCAAACTTTCAGCTTAGGGGCCGTAAATCGTGAGGAACTCTCAGGCAAGGCGTCCGGCCCGCCCTGCCAACACGTCTCGGCGCGCGGCATGGGGGAATTAGTTACTTTCCAGGGAAAGGGGTGGAGGAGGATGCGGAGGAGGAGGCGGAAGTCTGGGCTTCCTGGGCGCCCTCGTGGCCACGGCCGGATCCGTCTCCGAGGTTTTTGCCAGAACACGCGCTCCAGGCCAGGCCCGTGTGGGGGGGTAGGACGGGGTGGTAGTTACCAGCCTGGAACATATCCCTATCCCTATGTTGTGCATCGCCTCGTTACGATGACGATATTAGGGATTCCCTCAGTCTCTGAGGGTGCATCCCTAAGATTGTCATCGCCTTTTGGCGTGTCAATCTCAGGGAAAGGGATAAGTTCGAGGCTGGTAAGATAGGGGAGGACGGGGGGGGGGGAGAGGGGCGGGGATGAGGGGGGGAGGGAATGGAGGCTCGTCCTCCTCCCGCCTCCGCCTCCTGCCTCCCGGACAAGGGAGCCCGCTCGTGCCTCCCCTGCGCCCGAGCGGGGTGCCGAGGCCGAGGTGAGGTTTGAGCTCGACCGTCTGGCTCGCTCGTCTCCGCCCGCCTCCTGCCTCCTGCCTCCTCTATCCTTGCTCCTCCCTCGCTCCCTCCCTCCCTCCTCCCCCTCCTCCTCCCTCCTTCCTCCTCCCTCCCTCCTCCCTCCCTCCCTCTATCCTTGCTCCTCTATCCTTGCTCCTACCTCCTCCTGCCTCCTCCCTCCCTCTTCCCCCTCCTCCTCCTTCTCCTTTCCCTGCTGCTGCTGCTGCTGCTGCTCCTCCTCATCCTCATGCTCGCGCGCGTGCGTGAGCGCTCGGGGCGGGGCGGGGTTTTCGTGAGAAATGTGTTGCGGGTGGTGATGGTGGTTGTGGCGATGAGGAATATTATTCTGACGGTGACGATGCTGCTGATGATGACGACGACGGCGGTGCTCATGCTGATGCTGATGATGATGCTGATGATGATGCTGATGATGCTGATGATGCTGATGCTGCTGATGATGATGGTTGTGGCGCTAATGACACCGACGAGTACGATGATGACGGTGATGGTGACGCTGCCGACGATAATGACGACGATGCTGACGATGACGATGGTGATGAATTTGATGATTCTGATGCTGATGCTGATAAAGATGATGAGGAGGAGGGGAAGGAGGAGGATGAGGACGATGATTGTGATGCTGACTATGATGCTGCTGATGTAATGATGATGATGCTGATGCTGCTGATGATAATGCTGACGACGATGATTATGATGATGATGTTGATGCTGCTGATGATGCTGATGATGCTGATGATGACGATGATGACGCTGATGTTTGCCACGCTGGGCTCTCGTTGAAGTTGATCCTGACCTGCATGCTGGGTTAGTGGTTGAGGATGGTGCCAGGGATGATGCTGGCCATGCTGTATGCTTGTACGTGATTGGTGGGGGATCGGAGGACCTGGTGAGGAACGAGGGAGAGGAAGACCGGATGAAGGAATACCACGGAAGGAGAGACGTGACGATGCGGATGATGACGACACGATTGTTGCTGCTGTTGATGCCAATGATGCCGATGCCGCTGATAATGATGATGCTGATGCTGCTGATGCTGATGATGTTGATGCTGCTGATGATGATGATGCTGATGATGCGGATGCTGATGAATCTGATGATGCTGCTGCTAATGATGATGACGATGATGATGCCGCTGCTGACGATGATGCTGCTGTTGCTGCTGATGACGATGATGATTATGATGCCGATTCCGATGATGGTGGTCCACGTGCTGCTACTGCTGATGGCGATGGTGTACATTCGGGACTGGTGATGCTGAGGAAGTTTGAGAGGATTCGTATGAGCAATGTGAGGGTGACGTGACACATGAGGAGTTGTAGGAGGAGGAGGAGGGGGATGTAGGAGGAGGAGGAGGAGGAGGAGGGGGAGGAGGAGCGAGGATACATGGTGATGCGGAGGAGGTGGGCAAGCAGGAATATGAGTAGGACTGTGATGAGAGGGTGGACGCACCACCACACCGCCTCTGCTTGTCCTAGGGTGTGGATACACGTTTGACGAGCAGGAGGGGGATGGGGCTGCAGCATTGGCTGTTCATTCGACGCGCCGTGCACATATTTTGCAGACGGGGGCGGATGACGCGACATCAGTACTTGGCCTCTATGTGGCACGCGGTGGGCACGAGTGTGAGGAGAACTTTGCTGCGGCTGATGGTACATAGGAACATAATGATTGTGATCAGGGTGGCGACGAGGAAGAGACTGCGTGATCGTCACGGCCCCCCTGATATGGTAACCACCAGCAGTTGTGACGATGATGATGAGGGTCATACAGGTCATACTATGAGGAGTGTGTGGGTGAGGAGGTCCATGACGACGATAGCAGAGGGCTGTATGAGAAGGGACGCGTGGGACTCCCATGATGAGGCGGATGGTGATGCTGACGATGAGGCTGGTGCGGCTGATGGTTATGATGGTGAGGACGACGCGGCCGAAGAGGAGCCGGATAACATATGAGCACCTGATTTTTGATGTTGGGTAGCCTGTGAACCCGTACGTGCTGACGAGAGGGCCGTCGTAGTATGATGATGGGGCGGATGGGGGTATATGGGAGCCAGGAGGGTCAGGTGGGACAGGGACGATGACTCTCTGCTCGGGAATGAAGGGCGATGGTGATGATGCTGATCATTTCTCGGATGGCGATGCGACTGATGAAGATGATGATGAGGGTGACCATGGTGGTGCTGGTGGTGATGATGATGATGCTGATGATGTTGATGCTGATGATGACGATGATGGTGGTGATGGTGATGCTTATGATGGTTATGCGGATGGTGATGCGAGGTTGCGATAAGACTACGATGATGGTGCTGATGATGCGGAGGCGTGAGACGGGACACGCGCACATACTGGTAGCATTATTACGATGCTGGTGGTGATGATCAGACGATGCTGCTGATTATGATGATGGTGATGGTGATGCTGATGGTGCTGATGATGATGTTGCTGCTGATGATGATTTTGTTGATGCGGGTGTTGACTATGATTATGGTGATGATGGTGCTGATTATGATAATGTTGTTGATGATGACGGCGATGCTGAGGGTGAGGCTTCTGTTCATGATACTGACGATGCTGTCCACGATTGTAGTTATGATGAAGCTGATGGTGACGATGGTGGTGGTGATGATGATTGTGATGTTGATGATGCTAGCGATGCCGATGCTAATGATGGTGATGCTGACTATGATGATGCTGCTGCTGATGCTGATGATGCTGATGATGATGCTGATGATGCTGAGGACGATGCTGATGATGGTGACGACTACGACGATGCTGACGATGATGGTGATGCTGCTAATGATGCTGGCAATGCTAACGCTGATGATGCTGATACGACTGCTGCTGCGGATAATGATAATACTGATGGTGTTGATGATGAAGCTGATGCTGATGCTGATGATGATGCCGCTGATGAAGATGGTGATGATGATACGACTGCCGACGATAATGATGCCGGTGGTGAGGCTGCTGCTGCTGTTGCTGATGATTAGGGTTATGACACTGCTGCTGGTGATGATGACGGTGGTGGTGATGATGCTGATGTTGGTGATGATAATGATGATGACGATGCTGATGATGATGATGATGGTTTATGATGATGATGATGATGATGATGCTGATGACGATGATGATGATGATGATGATGATGATATGATGCTGATGACGATGATGATGATGGTGATGATGCTAATGATGATGATGCTGCTGATGATGATGTTGATGATGCTGCTGATGATGATGCTGTTGATGGTGATGATGATGATGATGCTGATGATGATGATGCTGCTGCTGCTGATGATGATGATGATGATGATGATGATGATGATGAGGAGGAGGAGGAGGAGGAGGAGGAGGGAGGAGGATGGGGAGGAGGAGGAGGAGGAGGAGGAGGAGGAGGAGAGGAGGAGGAGGGAGGAGGAGGAGGAGGAGGAGGAGGAGGAGGAGGAGGAGGAGGAGGGAGGAGGGGGGGGAGGAGATGAAGGATTAGGGAGGAGGAGGAGGAGGAGGAGGAGGAGAGGAGGAGGAGGAGGAGGAGGAGGAAGAAGAAAAGGAGGAGGAGGAGGAGGAGGAGGAGGAGGCGGCCGCCCCGCGCTCGGTCAGTAGATGGGCGCAGGTCGTTGCCTTGCAGCACGTGGGTGGAGGTCCACAAGCTCATCTCGGAGGAGCGTGGGGTTGTGTGTGTGGGGGGGGGGGGGAGGGAGCTCCTCTTCGCTTCCTCCCTCCTCTTCTACCTGTCTTCGCTTCCCTCCCCCTCCCCGCCGACCTCCCCCCGTCCTCTTTTGCCTCCCCCCCCTCCCTCCCTGCCCCCCCCCCCCCCTTATCCTCCACTCTCCCGCTCCCTCCCTGTCCCCCCTCCCTTCGCCTCCCCTCTCCTCCCGTCCACTCCACTCCCCCTCGTCTCTCCGCGCTTCTCCCCTTCCTTCCCTCGCCCCTCCCTCTCCCGCTCCTCACCTCTCCCTCCTCCTCCCTTCCCGCCTCCGCCCCTGCCCCTGCCTCCGTCTCGAAAGGGCGCTGGCAGACCGCCTGTCGACCACAAGAAAAACATATTGCACGGTCAGGAACCCTTGGTTAGCGTGTCGCTCCGCCAGCTCTGGCTCGCCACGTTACGGCGCGCCACGCTATCCACATCCCGCCCCGTGGAGCGGAGCGACACGCTACCCACTCGCAAGGTACAGCGTGTCGCCTGGGCCGCCGCCGCGACAGGCTAGGCAACGCTTCCTGGCCGTAGGCCCCCGCCGGGAGGACGCAGGCGCAGTCTCCAGTCTCCTCCTCGGGGCCTGGGGGGGGGGGCGGGCGCGGCAGCGGGCAGGCACCGAATCAGAGATCGCGACGTGTGTTGCAGGAGCTGCTCGAGGCTGCGATGCGTGGTCGAGCACGCACGGGGTGCTCCAGGAGCGGCCTCGCCCTCGAGGATCGTGGCAGCTGCCATCTCCTGCGCGGCGGAAGGCGGCGGAAGGCCGGCGGCAGCAGAGCGGGGGCGGCTTCGCCGACGGAGGGCCGGCGGAGGGCCGGCGGAAGTAACAGTTGCCCACCCTCGCAGGTGCCACCTCTGCAGAGGCAGGGGTGCGCGGGAGCGCTCCTCCTCCTCCTCCTCCTCCTCCTCCTCCTCCTCCTCCTCCTCCCTCCTCCTCCTCCTCCTCCTCCTCCCTCCTCCTCCTCCTCCTCCTCCTCCTCCTCCTGCTCCTCCTCCTCCTCCTCCTCCTCCTCCTCCTCCTCCTCCGCCGACAGTGCCCCTGGGGTCGAGGCAAGGAGGGCTGGGGCTGCCGCCGTGTCGCTCCGTGCCCGCCGTTCGTTTTCGGAGCTTCCAGCGACCTCGATCGCGCCGCGTCGTTTTTGTCGGTAGTTGCTGGTGCCCCCGCAAAACTTCCTGGGCGATGGGAGTCGCGTCGAAAAAAGGAAGTAACAGTTGCGCCCCAGGAGATGGCAGCATGTTTGGGCTCAAGTTTTCCGGAGCCCGCCACCTGTGGCGTGCATGTGCAGACCACGCGGGCACATGCTACGCGGCGCGCAACGAGTTGGTAGGCATGCGTGGGACGCCGTGCACACGTAGCCGAAGGGCAGAAGGCAGGTGACCGCGCGCCCACAGCATATACGGTGACTTCTTGGCGGCCTCGAGAAGGACATCGAGCTGTCTGCACCCCCCCCTCCCGCAAAAGGGGATGTAGTCACATGACACGCCATGTTTTCCAATAGCACGCGCTCTACCTGTCTGAATTGCGCAATGCGCAACTACGTAGCCAGTATCAGGTCTGTCTGTGCGAGTTGACCCATGAATACATCAATGTAGCACAACTGGCTCCGGAGCCCACCAGAGAACCCCTTCTTGCGGTCCCTGGAGCGTTTCCTGGCGAGCCTCGACGCCTTCAAGGCTCCACCCAGTGCCAGGTGAGCCGCCTTCAAGCCAGCCCCGGTATTGCCCCGAGAGCTCACAAGAGATTACGACGCTTCTCCGCACACCGCCCGAAAACGCCAACATCGTCAGACACATCCTTGTTTTTTTTTGTTCCACTTGTCGTTTTTAAGCCGGGTCCACTATGAGCACCCCAAGCCTCTGGGACGGTTCAACATCCCCGAGAGACCTCCAGACGGCCCAGGAGGCTGCTAAGATGGCCCCAGTGCACCCGAGAAGTCTCCAGCTGGTTTCCAAGACGGCCTGAAGGCGGCCAGCGGACAGCCAGCAAGGCCATAGCTGCAACGCAGGGTTCCCTAATTGCATCGCCCCTGGCTGCGCAGGGCATGCCAAATCCTTGGTCTACAGCGCCAGCGCTTCTTTGTGGACTCCTGTTCCGGGGGCGTCCTGCTGTCGTTGCTCTGCTCCCCCCTCTCATCCCCCCTCCTCTTCCTCATACAGGCCCGAGACACCCCAAGACGCCACACAGACAGACCGCATAACCCTGATGGGTCCCTCCGGCAGCCCCAAGGCACCGCAAAACTCCCCCCCCAACAAATATTCCGAAAGGGGTTCCGAAACGGCCTCCCCAAGGGGCCTCGAAGGGACCCCCAGCAGGCATCGCGTCCTGCCGCCACTGCCTTGCGACGCCGCCTTGCCACGCGCTTCAGATTATGCTCGGGGAAGTGGGGTGTGGTGTGATGGTGGAAGTGGTATGGAGCCCTTGAGCGAGGGTGGATGGAAGAGGAGGAGACGGATGACACGGATGCTGATGGGAATGAGAAAGATTATCTCACTGATGATGCTGCTGATGATGATGCTGATGAAGATGTTGATGATGTTGATGATGATTATAGTGCTGTTGATAATGATGGTGAGCATGATGAGGATGGTGATGATGCTGCTGCTGCGGACGATGATTATGACGACGATGACGATGCTGATGATGATGACGCTGAGGCTACGGGTACGGACGATGACGATGATGAGGAGGATGATGTTGATGAAGATGATTGTGATGATGATTATAATGGTAGTGATGATGATGGTGATTGTGATGGTGATTCCGATGATGATGATGAGGAGGATGAGGCGAAGGGTACTGATGTTAATGATTGTGTTGCTGATGGTGTTGGTGATGAGGATGCTGAGGATGATGATGATGCTGATGATGATGACGCTTCTGATAATTTTGATGACGGCGATGATGCTGCTGATGATGATGCTGATGCTGATGATGATGATGATGATGATGATGATGATGAGGGTGCTGATGATGATGCTGATGATGATGATGATAATGATGCTGACGATGACGATGCTGATGGTGATGATGACGACGATGCCGATGCGGATGCTGCTGCGAATGATGATGTTGATGACGATGACGATGCTGATGGTTGTGGCGACGACGATGCCGATGCTGATGATGCTGATGCTGATGCTGATAATGATTGTGGTGCTGCAGCTGCTCCTGCTGATGACGACGACGAAGATGATGCTGAGGATGGCGATGCTGATGCTGCTGCGAATGATGCTGGTGATGCTGATGCTGCCGATGATGATGCTGATGATGCTGCTGCTGATGATGATGCTGATGATGATTATGATGCTGCTGATGCTGATGATGCTGATGATCATCATGTCGATGCTGATGAGGATAATGGTGATCATGATGGTCGTGGTTGTGGTGGTGGTGGTGGTGGCTGTGATGATGACGATGATGCTGATGATGATAATGATAATGATGCTGCTGCTGCTAATGATGATGATGATGATGATGATGATGCTGATGCTGATGCTGATGATGAGGATCACGAGAATGATGATGATGACGGTGATGCTGATGCTGGTTCTGATAATGATGAGAAGGGGTCTGCTTTTGATGATGAGGACTGTGTTAATGACCGTGATGGTACTGATGATGGATGATGGAGGTGATGGTGATGGTGGTGATCACGATGGTAGTTGTGGTGATGATGAGGATGCGGATGAGGACGGTGATGATGTTGATGCTGATGATACTGATGATGATGCTGATGATGATGACGATGAGGATCATGATGCTGCTGATGATGATGAGGATGACTACGACGATGTCGATGAGGTGCTGATGATGAGGAGGAGGATGATGATGAGGGTCATGATGATGACGATTATTATGGTGGTGATGGTGGCGATCATGTTGACGGCGGCGGTTGCGGCGACGAGGAGGAGGATGATGATGAGGAGGAGGAGGATGATAAGGAGGTGGAACAGGAGGAGGAGGAGGAGGAGGAGAAGGAGGAAGAAAAGGAGGAGGAGGATGACGCTCCAGCAGGAGGAGGAGCAGCAGTTACAGCAGCGGGAGGAGGGACCGAGGGGCAGGAATGCGAGCTCGGGACATAGGATGGGGATGGGGCAGGAATGCGAGCGGGGCGGAGAGAAGGGATGGGGACATATGAGAAACAGGAGGAGGAGGAGGAGGAGGAGGAGGAGGAGGAGAAACCACCCGCAGTCATAAAGGACGGCTGCGCGCGCCGCCACGTCGACAAGTACATCTGGAAAACCACCCGCTCTCAATATGCATAGCTGCTGGGCCTTGAGAAGTGTTCATCGCTGTAAATTGAGGAATTCTCACGCGACACGCCAGGTCCGTCGCAAAGGCACGGCTGATCGTGCGACGAGGAGGTGTTTTGGATAGGGTCGGTCAAAGGGTGCTTGCATTCTCGTTCTCAGCCGCCTCCGATCTGTTTTGTGTTTGACCTGTAAGTGTTGCTCTAGTGGCGCTCAGATTGCAGGTCTCAGTAAACCTTGCAAGCCTGCGACAATCACGGGTACGCGTTGAACGTTTCAGGCGCCTCAGGAGGGATGTGCTCCCCGACGAGGACGGGCGTTCAGGTGGAGCTCGACGGATCCGCTCCCTGGTGTGAGTCATATCTGCTTTTCCCCGGGCAGGGCCTGCACTCGGGCGCGCCCCTTGGGCGCGCCCCGCGCTCCGCGGGGGGTAAATCTCCGAGGTTTCGCCCCTGGCGCCCGCCCGTGGGCGCCCCCGCGGGCGCCCCGCGCCTGGGGGGGGGCGGGTGGCGCGCGAGGCTTCGCCCATGGTGCCCGCCCGTGTGGGCGCCCCGCGGGCGCCCCCCGCGCCTCGGGGGGGGGGGGGCATGCCGAGGTTTTGCCTAGGGTGCCCGCCCGCGGGCGCGCCCCGCGCTCGGGGGGGTGGGGGCCACTGCCGAGGTGTCGCCCACGGTGCCCGCCCCGTGGGCGCCCCGCGGGCGCCCCCCGCGCCGTGTGGGGGGGGGGCTACTGCCGAGGCTTCGCCCCTGGTGCCCGCCCGTGGGGGCGCCTCGCGGCTGCCCCGGTGGCTTTGTGCAGGCGGGGCCCTGGAGAAGGAGCCCTTTTCGTTGGGGAGGGGCTCGGTGTTCCCTGATTGTTTTGCAGATTTGCCGTCTGTTTTCCTTAGGTTTTCCATGGGGAATCGAAGTTCAACTTCTGGATCGTTCCTTATTCAGGGTTCCTTAGGTCAAGGCCCTGACTGTATAGGGTCTCCCCTCGAAAGAAGCATAGGTTCCTGCACCCTCCCGAGCCCGGACTTGTCGATCGCCCTGGGGCGCTTGTCATGTCTATTCTGCACGGTCGTTCACCATGGGCATCCAGGTGCCTATTGCAAGTGGATGATTATCTTAGTGGATGTTCGTTGGAATCTCGCGGGAGGCCTCTCTGGGGCCTCTCGGAGGAAATTCTGTGAGGCCTCTTGGGGGCCGTTTTGGGGCCTCTTGAGGGCCTCTTGGGGGCCTCTTGGGGCCTTTGGGGGGCCTCTTGAAGGCCTCTTGGTGCCTCTTGGGCGCCTCTCGGGGCCTGCTTTGGGTTCCTTGGGGCGGAAGGCTGGGATTTTTGGTTCGTGTTCCCTCTCTGGGGCTCCTCTTCGGGCCGTCTTGGGGCCCTCTTGGGCCGTCTTGGGCGCCTCTGAGGCTGTCTTGGAGCGCTCTTAGGCCATCTTGGGGCCCTCTCGGAGGCCTCTTGTGCCGTTTTGGGGTGGTCTTAGGGGCCTCTTGGGCCGTCTTAGAACGTTGGAAAGCCGAAAAGCCGAGAACGCCCAAATTCGCCCAAAACGTAAGGAATACAAATGGTTTTTGCTTTTGGGGCCCTATTGGAGGACCTCTTGGATGCCTCTTGGGGCGCCTTGGAAGCCTTTCGCTACCCGCCCGATCTGCCCGTCTGATTCTGCCACGTGTTTTCTGCTCCTAACCCTCCTCCTGCTACTCTCTCTCTCTCTCGTGCTCCATCTTCCTTCCTCCCCCTTGTCCCTTCCTTCCATCCGTCTTCTCTTCTCCTGCCTCAGGGGCTGCACGAAATACACGTTGCAGGTCAGAAAGATATACCCCAAGTGGGGTATGATCGAAGACGAAGAGGGCGGGTATCTTAGGTTTGGGATCTACGTGTTGAATGGCCCGCGAGCAGATCAGAGCGACCAGTCTTAAACTTCTAGTTTTTAATATTATTGTCGTTCGTATTGCTGTTGTTGTTGGTTTTGTTGTTATTCTTGTTCTTCTTCACCATCTTCTTTTCCTCGTAGTGGCATTGTGCCCTCGGGGGCATCTTTAGCCATGCTGCACATGTGGGAACTATTTTGCTTGGGCCTCCAGAGAAAGCGCGCGGGGATTTTCAATATCGCACGAGTGTGAACAGGAACGCCCAGACATTACCAGAGCTCGGGGACCTGGGCCAATTACAAGACTCAGCATAGAGAACTCGACGTGACTTACGGACATTTACTTCATTCAGTTTCTACGGCACGGCGTCGGATTGTAAGGATGCGTGCGCGTGCAAAGTGGCAGAAATAGCAGTGGTATTCAATCAGCAGGTTAGGAAGTCTGGGTGGGTCATGACTTGGCGGCCGTGCCCTTGAGGACCCACGAGTGCCAAGATCCGTTGTCGGCCTCCGTGGTACCCAGGTCGCGACCGAGCGGTTGGAAAAGAAGGGCTTCGTGGTGTTCGAAGGACGGCTGGGTGGGAGGACAGCACGGGCGCATACATAGTTCCACATAGCGAGATGCACATATCCAGAGAGAGAGAGAGGAACATATAATGAGAGAAAGAGAGGTGTATACATATATACACGACTGCATTGGCGCTTCGCGCCATGCGCTTTGTTCCAGACGCCTCTCCGGCAAAACAATAAATCATCGCTTGCTGCAGCAAGGGGACCCTCGAGGACTGGACGGGCGACCTGCTTATTTTTCTGATATTCCTGATGCCCGCTGACACCGCGTTCGCCCGATGCGCTTGCGCGCTTGTGCGCAGGAGCGGGAAGGAATGTTGTTTTTTTCACGCGCGAAGGTCCTTTGAGGAAGTAAGGAGCGTCCCCATGACACGCCGAAGAAGTCGCAGTAGCTCCGGACAAAACTCTTTTTGGTCGCTTCCTGAATGCCTGGAAGGCTCCAGGCTCTCAGGAAATCTCCCATCGTCGAACTTCGAATCTGGATCCATTGCCTGTCTCTTTCGATCGAGGAATTTAAACCTCGAGCCTCAAGCGTGGAACCAAGATCGCCGGGTCAGCTCGATGTGCTTCGTAGGAGAACGCCGTCTGGGCGTTTTTGGGACTCTTCTGGGCCGTCCTGGGGCCATTTTGGGCCGTCCTGGGGCCTTTTTGGGCCGTCTTCAGGAGTTGGGGCCCTCCAGGTCTTCTGAAGCCATCTAGGGCCCTCTTGCGGGCTTCCAGTGGCCTTCTTGGGGGTCTCCCATTCTCTCTCGGGCCGTCTCGGGACTCTCCGGGGCAGTCTCGGGACTCTCTGGGGCAGTCTTGGGGCCCTCTTGGGCCGTCTTGCAACCCTTTTGGGGGCCTCCTGGGCCGTCTTGGGGCGATATCGGGGGC
>CAUYUJ010006241.1:0-5000 GCA_963575745.1 Prorocentrum cordatum | reverse complement strand
CCCAAGCAGGAAGGGACCCCCAAACCCATCAACGACCGAAGGAGCATCAAGTGTTTTGCATCCTCAGGCTCTCCTGGAGGGCCCCGTGGAGCCCTCCTGGGCCGTCTTGGAGGCCTCTTGGGCTATCTGGAAGCCGTCTCGGGAGCCTCTTGAGCGGTCTTGGGCCACCGTGGGCCGTCTTGGTGCCATCCTTGCCGCCTCTCTGCTGCCTCCACTCTTCGTGCTGCGCTCACCCAGGCGCCAGTTTGTTGGCCACGGCGCCCAAGCCGGTTGCTCCTTCCCGCTGCCGCTGGTTTGCCATCCTGACGCGACGGTCCCAGGCGATTCAAGCCTGCCCAGCGTAAGAAGAATGAGGATGATGAGGAGGCGGCGGAGGAGGAGGAGGAAGAGGAGGAGGAGGGGGAGGAGGAGGAGGTCTATGATGACGATGAGAAGGACGAGGCGGCCTAGGACGAGGAGGATGAGGAGGCGGCGGAGGAGGAGAGAGGAGGAGAGGGGGCGCGCTCCAGGAGGCGCGCTGGGTCTCAAGGGCAGCTCCCCGCCGCCCGACGGAGACAGCCTGGAGGTGAAGCTCTTTCCGGAGGCGCGCCGCGACGCGCTCGTGCCATGCTTCTCGCTGCCATGTAGCAAACTGTTTCTCTGTGGTTTTTTGGTTTCGTTGTTTGGTTGCCTGTTGTTGGTGTTGCTGTTTTGTTTGCTGAGCTCACTTCTAACCTACAGTGAATGCATGCTGATCACCCCCTCCTGTGCACCTGGTGCTTTTGGAGCTGAATTGCCCCTCCTGGGGCTCGCACTTTTTTTACAAGGGAATATTCGGCCTCAGACTGTGCCCCTAGCACACGGCTTACCAAAACAGCAACAGCAACAACAACAGCGTCAGTAGCAACAACAATAACACCGTTAACAACAACAACAACACGAACAACAACAACAGCAACAACAACAACAGCAGCAACAACTATTACTATTACTATTCGCCGTCTTCTTATTATTATTCTTATTATTCTTCTTATTATCAACAAGTAACAGCAACAGCAACAACAACAGCAACAACAACACCACAATAAGAACGGCTCGCGCCTGATATTTTTTTCACACTGTATTGAAGACTCGCTTTCGCGTGGGATTCCCCTGTAAATCATACAGGAACCGCACTCGCGCGTTAAATTTCCGCTCGATGTATTGAAACGCCGCGCCCTCGACACTCAGGAATCTCGCTCTCGCTCTAGACTTCCTCACGATGTGCTTGGGAATCGCGCTCAGGACTTCCTCGCGATTCATGCGGGACTGACGCTTCAGCGACCCGCCCGTTCGACTCGGCCGACTGGGTCCGCCCGCCCGACCCGCCCGTCTGGCTCTGCCGCTTGCTATCCTGCTCCAAACCCTCGTCCTGCTAATACACCCCCAAGGGTGGTGCGATCGAAGACGAGGAGGTCGGGTGTCGAGGGTTTGGGATCTACACGTTGAGTGGCACGCGAGCAGATGTCAGCGATTCGTCTTAAAGTGGTTGTTCAGTTTTCATGTTGAAAGAAAATGTTTGTTGATCTCCCCTCAGGTGCAACTTGTGTTCTTCAAATTGAAGTGGTCCTCCCGGGGCTCGCACCCAGTTTTTACAAGGACAAGTCTTGGGCCTCAGAATGCGCCACTTGCACCTGGTTAACTACAACAACGGCTCCCGCATGATACTTCTCCACAATGTATTGAAGAACAGCTTCCGCGTTGGCTTCATAGATGATGCAGGAATCGTGCTCTCGAGCGTTAGACTCCCATTCAATTGATTGAAACGCCGCGCCCTCGGCACTCAGGAATCACGCTCTCATTCTGGACTCTCACGATGTTCTTGGGATTCGCGCTATCGCTCGAGACTTCCTCGCGATTCATGCGGGACTGACGCTTCAGTGACCCGCCCGCTCGACCTGGCCGATTGGGCTCGCACCCCCGACCTGCCCGTCAGGGTCCGCCAGTCTGGCTCTGCCGCGTGTTTTCCTGTTCGTACAAGGGGGGCACGATCGAAGACGAGGAGGTCGGGTGTCGAAGTTTGGGATCTACATGTTGAGTGACACGCGAGCAGGTGAGAGCAAACAGTCTTACCATTCTCGTGCCCTGGGACCTCCAAACAATGATTCAGGACGAAGGGCTGGTCCCAGGGGAAGGCCTTGGGGTCCCGGACCCGTTCTCTCAGGACACGCTTCTCTTATGGTCGGGGGTGGCAAAGAGGGGGGTAATAATTGGGGGGTGGATATACGCGGATATCATGGCGGGGGCCATGATGACTCCCCAGCATGGCGCCTCTTCTTATTTCAATGCGTCCCCGGCCCCCTCCCCATGGGCCGCGCACATGCCTCTGGCCATGATTTGCGCTCCCCCTCTTGGACGCCCCCCTCTTGGCCGCCCCCGAGCTTCTCTTATGCCATTTCTCGGCTTCACGCAAGGGTGACCCCTTAGCTGAGGGAACCTTTGGTGCGCGCGGCTTTCGGAAAGCGCGGGGGAGGGGAGGGGGGGGGGGGGCAAACCCCGAGCACGCGGGCCTACGACCGCACCGAATGCTACGGCGGGCAAGCCGAGCACCAAAGGCAAAGGTCCCTCTTGCCCAAGGGCACTCTTTGTGCGTGCGGTATGTTCATGCGGCGATGGCTCGCCAGCGACGCCAGCGAAGGCGTTCAAGGCTGAACTTTGCATGATGAAACGAAGCGGAAGCACCGAGGGGCACGGTATCGCTACGGTACCCGACGGAATCCGACCTTGAACGATCGGGGCCAAGATCGCTTCAGGGTTGAATGATCGACGCGGTGTTAACAGAAACCCTTTGTGCGCCGCCGACGCCGCGCGAACCTGCCGTAGCCGAGCTTTCGCCTCCGCCTCCCGCTTGCCGCTTGCCTCTCCGCCTTCCCGCCTGCCCCCCTGCATGCCGCCCTGCCCCTGCCATCCGCCCGCCCGCCCTTCCGACTGGGGGGGGGGCGGGCGGCGGAGCGCCCCTCGCTGCGGGCCCCGCCGCGTCTTGCTCGTGGGCCTGTCCTCAGGAGGAGGAGGTGGAGGAGGATGTGCTCTGGGACGACATCGAAGATGGCTCAGGAGAGCTCAAGACGTTTGGAGGTGGCCCCCATCATGCCTCCGAGAGCCCCCAAGGCAAGGTGTCTACAAGGCGGCCTCAAGTGCGGTCGGAGTTTCGGAGCACCCTCGGGACCCCTCCGAGAAGCCCAAATCCTCCAAACACTAGGGCGACCTTAATGAGGTGTTCATTGCCATTTTTTCGCTACCGATGGGCTTTTGGAGAGACTCCGCGCTGGGCTGGCTGGGGGAGAGGGCGGTGCCAGTGTCGTGTGTGCGTGCCGAGATAACGTGGTCGGGGCGGAGGGGGCGCGCCAGATGGGGGGCGAGGGAGAGCTAAGTTGGCTGGGGGGGTGGGGGAGCGATGCCAGTGCCGTGCTTGCGTGCCGAAACACGGTGGTCGGGGCGGAGGGGCGCGCTGCCTGGTGGGGAGAGGGGGAGCGCGTGCCGAAATACGTGGTCGTGGCGGATGGGGGCGCGCTGCGTGGGGGGGGCGATGGAGGACCTGGGCTGGCTGGGAAGGATGAGCGGTGCCAGCGCCGTGCGTGCGTGCTGAGAGATGGTGTCGTGGCGGGGGGGGCGCGCCGGCTGGGGAGCAATGGGGGAGCTGGGCTGGCTGGGGGGCGAAAAAGATGAGCGGGGCGGAGCGGGCGCGCTGGCCGGCCGGGGCCCGAGGCGGGGCTGGGCCGACTGGGGGCGCGGCGCGCTGGCATGGGGCTGGATGGAGAGGTCCGGGCTGGCTGGGGGGGGATGCAGGTGCTGTGCGTGCGTGCCGAAAGAAAACTGGTGGGGGCGGAGCGGGGGGGGCGCGCTGGCTGGGGGGGAGAGGGCGAGCTGGGCTGGCTGGCTGGCTGGCTGGGGGGGGGGGGGGTCGGTGCCGGTGCCGTGCGTGCGCGCCGAGGTAAAAAGCGTCGGGGCGGCGGAGGGGGCACGCCAGCGGGGGGCGAGGTTGGGTGGGCTGGCTGGGGAGGGGAGGCGCGGCGCAAGTGCCGTGCGCGCGTGCCGGAGTAGTGCGGTCGGAGCTCCTGGGCGCCATCCGCAAGGTGATGTTTACGGCGCCCAAAAATATACACCACGATCACCTCCCTCACCCCCTCCCTCTCCCAGGAAAGAAGAGAGGAAGAGGAGGGTAGAGGAGGGAGGAGGAATCAACGTGGTGGCGGTGTATATTCTCGGGTCCGGCAATGTTGATGTGTTGAGGGGGCGGGGCAGTGGGGGCCGAGGAGAGGCGGGTCCTCTTCTGTTCGAGGTCCCACGAATCTGGGAGCGAAGGGGCCCGTGTCATACCCCCTGTCGGCTTCCCTTTGGGGGGGCCCGAGTGCCATGCATGCGGCACCGCGGTGGTCATGGTGTTCTGAAGAGAGGCGCGTCCCCGTCCCCAAGCGGGTGTTCTACTCGAGGCGTCCCAGCAAACTATTGGCAGGTGCGGGCCTGTGGCGTCATTACCCCCCGGTGGCATCCTCCCTGGGATGCCCGGGTGCGATGCGTGCTGCCTCGCGGTGGTCAGGAGGCTCCGAAGAGAGAGAGAGAGAGAGACGTCTGCGTTCCCCGACCGGGGGGTTCTATGTTCGTGGAGGACGAAAGGGGGGGGATTGGGAAAGGGGGGGGTACGAAATTCGCTGCATGCAGCTGCTTTCGGCCTCACCGAGGGGCCCATTCCTCGATACATGGCCGCCTCCCGGCGCCGGGAGGCGCCAGGGAAAATCAGCTGCGTGAGCTGATTCTCACCCCCCCCCCTTTGCTATCCCCCCCTTTCGCCCGACCCGATATGCTTGTGGAGGACGATCAGTGGAGAGGAAGCGTGTTGCCAAATAATCCCAGATGTCTAAAGCCTGTGTTAAGCATGTTTTATGCATGTGAAAAAAACATGTTTGAAACATGTTTAGAGCTTTTTTTCCGACATTGTAAACACATTTTTAAATTCAAGGATAGGACTGTTGGGGTGTCCATTG
>CAUYUJ010006240.1:34378-55085 GCA_963575745.1 Prorocentrum cordatum | reverse complement strand
TGTGTGTTGTGTGTTGTATGTTGTAGTGTGTTGTGTGTTGTGTGTTGTGTGTTGTGGATTGTGTCTTGTGTGTTGTGTGTTGTGTGTTGTGTGTAGTGTGTGGTGTGTGCTGTGTGCTGTGTGCTGTGTGCTGTGTGCTGTGTGATGTGTGGTGTGTTGTGTGTTGTGTGTGGTGTGTGGTGTGTTGTGTGTTTTGTGTTGTGTGTTGTGTGTTGTGTGTTGTGTGTTGTGTGTTGTGTGTTGTGTGTTGTGTGTTGTGTGTTGTGTGTTGTGTGTTGTGTGTTGTGTGTTGTGTGTTGTGTGTTGTGTGTTGTGTGTTGTGTGTTGTGTGTTGTATGTTGTGTGTTGTGTGTTGTGTGTTGTGTGTTGTGTGTTGTGTGTTGTGTGTTGTGTGTTGTGTGTTGTGTGTTGTGTGTTGTGTGTTGTGTGTTGTGTGTTGTGTGTTGTGTGTTGTGTGGTGTGTTGTGTGTTGTGTGTTGTGTGTGTGTTGTGTGTTGTGTGTTGTGTGTTGTGTGTTGTGTGTTGTGTGTTGTGTGTTGTGTGTTGTGTGTTGTGTGTTGTGTGTTGTGTGTTGTGTGTTGTGTGTTGTGTGTTGTGTGTGTGTGTGTGTGTTGTTCGTTCGTTCGTCATGGGAGGACGCATCGGGCGCCGCGGCCGCTTCAGAGCGCCCCGGAGCGCCCCGGAGCGGCCCTGTCTCGAGCGGAAGGCCTGGCCAAACGCGGCGGGCGGAAGCTGTGCACGACCTGCTGCAAAGCATCCATCCCGCCGAATAGCCTTGCGGGGGGGTCACTCCCCGAGGGTCAGGAGCGAACTCCTGGAAGGTCCTCGCAGGAACGACCCGAGGGATATCAGGCGCGATTGAAGAGCCACTGGGCCAGATTAGCTCAGAGTAAAGCCAAGACTAGGCAGGTTGGGACGGGACTCAGCCGGATCAGCCCACATAAGGTTAAGTCGGGCGTGTCCCCCTGCAGGAGGATTTTGGACGAAAAATGAAAAATACTCAAAAGATATCCAAAAACATTCAAAAATGGTAGAAAAAAACGTCCCCAGACTATTTTCTGACAGTTTTGAATATTCCTCCTGTTGAGGCACAGGCCCGACCTGAGCACAAGGCCAGCTTTCGACCACGGAATGCACCAGCGCCGATAGTGCGTTCCACCTCGCAGGGGTCGCGCCCCCCCCCCCCCCTCGGCGACTACCGTTGGGTCCTGGGGGGGCACGACGCTCTCCTCGGCGGGCCTCCCCGGGGCGCGGCGGAGAACTCATCGATGTCCCGCCCGCCCCCACAGGGTGACTCTGAGAAAAGACACACAGTCTGTGTGATTTTTCCCGGTGACTCTGGGAAAAAACACACAGTCTGTGTGTGTGTGTGTGTGCGTGCGTGCGTGCGTGCGTGCGTGCGTGCGTGCGTGCGTGCGTGCGTGCGTGCGTGCGTGTGCGTGTGCGTGCGTGTGCGTGTGCGCGCGCGCGTGCGTGTGCGTGCGTGTGCGTGCGTGTGCGTGCGTGTGGGTGTGTGTGTGTGTGTCTGTGTGTCTGTGTGTGTCTGTGTGTGTCTGTGTGTCTGTGTGTCTGTGTGTCTGTGTGTCTGTGTGTCTGTGTGTCTGTGTGTCTGTGTGTCTGTGTGTCTGTGTGTCTGTGTGTCTGTGTGTCTGTGTCGGTCTGTGTGTCTGTGTGTCTGTGTGTCTGTGTGTCTGTGTGTCTGTGTGTCTGTGTGTCAGTGTGTCTGTGTGTCTGTGTGTCTGTGTTGTGCTGTGTGTGTGTGTGTGTGTGTGTGTCTTGTGTCTTTCTGTGTGTCTGTGTTTCTGTGTGTCTGTGTGTCTGTGTGTCTGTGTGTCTGTGTGTCTGTGTGTCTGTGTGTCTGTGTGCCTGTGTGTCTGTGTATCTGTGTGTCTGTGTGTCTGTGTGTCTGTGTGTCTGTGTGTCTGTGTGTCTGTGTGTCTGTGTGTCTGTGTGTCTGTGTGTCTGTGTGTCTGTGTGTCTGTGTGTCTGTGTGTCTGTGTGTCTGTGTGTCTGTGTGTCTGTGTGTCTGTGTGTCTGTCTGTGTGTGTGTCTGTGTGTCGTGTGTCTGTGTGTCTGTGTGTCTGTGTGTCTGTGTGTCTGTGTGTCTGTGTGTCTGTGTGTCTGTGTGTGTGTCTGTGTGTCTGTGTGTCTGTGTGTCTGTGTGTCTGTGTGTCTGTGTGTCTGTGTGTCTGTGTGTCTGTGTGTCTGTGTGTCTGTGTGTTTGTGTGTGTGTGTGTCTGTGTGTCTCTGTGTCTGTGTGTGTGTGCGTGTGTGTGTGTGTTTGTGTGTGGTTTTTCCCACAGTGTGTGTGTGTGTGTGTGTGTGTTTTTTCCCACGGGTGCGGGTTGCAAACCGATCGTTTGGCAGACCACGCCCTTCAAGGAGTCGCCGACCCCCCCCCTCAGATGGGGTCGGTCTCTCGCCTCACCGGCGCTCTGCGCCTGGGGTCGGCACGCCCGCGGCGCGCGCGGTTTGTCCGCCGCGGGGGGGCCTGGTCTTAGGTTAGGTTTGCCCCCCATGCAGGGGAATTTTGGGCGAAGAATAATTGGAAAACCATATGTTTATATATTATTATAATAATTATACTTAAAAAAATAACAATAACAATAATAATAATAATAAGAATAATAGTATTATTATTATTATTAATAATGATAAGAATCACACTAAGATTAATAATAATATTATTGGTAATAATACTAATAATTTAAATATTATTAATACTAATAATATGTCTATATACGTGTATTGTTTGCAATTATATATATATATATGTATATTAAAATGGAATGATAATAATATAAAGGAAAAAATGCATGGAGTTCCCCATATGTGCATCTATTCGCATGGACCTGTCCGCCGTGAATGTCTAGGCGCAAGAGTTTTCGAATATAGACGGGCTTCAGTTGCGATGGTCTGGTCATGAATCTAACTGTGAATGAATTGGAGTGTGAATGAGCCTCAGTAGTACGAGCGCGTCTCTGCGCATGAGCCTGGGGCCTCCTGGGGCCTCCCGAAACCTACTGGGGTTTCCTGGGGCCGCCAGGAGCCTTTTGGGGCCTCCTGGGGCCTTTTTGAGACCTTCTAGGGAGGATCCGTACCCCAGGGGAGGCCCAATCTATAGCAACAGACGTAAATGGAATCTTGATGTCTCATTAAATCTTTCTGTGGCCTCCTGATGCCTCCTGGGACCTCATGTGGCCTCCTGGGGCCTCCTGGAGCCTATTGGAGCCTCCTGTGGCATCCTGGAGAGAATATGTGCCCACGAGTCTGGCCACCAAAACAGGCAAACCGACCGAGGCATCCTCAAAATCTGGCCCACCTGGGGGGTGGAAATGAACGCCTCGCTCGACACATCCTCCAAATCTGCTCCGAAAGCGGAGGATGTTGAGACAGAAAACTAGCAAACCGTTTGAGACACCCCCACAAAACGGCCGCGAACGGGACCGTGCAATACCCCTTTCGGCGGCTCTCCTTAGGGGTGCTGAAGCCAGCGCCCCGCCTGAGACATCCTCAAAATCTGCACTGATAGCCAAGGGTGTTGAAACAAAAAACAAGCAAACCGCCCGGGACATCGCTACAAAACGACCGCGAACGGGACCGTGGAAACACCTATGGCGGCTCCCCTTAGGAGTGCTGAAACCAGCGCCCCGCCTGAGATATCCTCACAATCTGCTGTGTGTTGAGTAAGTCTGACAATGAGAAGGCCTGAGTGTGAGTAAGTCTGGGTATGAGTGAGTCCCAGCATGAGTGAGTCTGAGTATGAGTAGGTCTGAGCCTGAGTAGGTCTGGTATGAATAAGTTCATATGGTCAGGTCTGAATATGAGTGAGTCTGTGTATGAGTAAATCTGTGTATGAGTAAGTCTAAGTATGAGAAGGAGAAGGAGGAGGAGGAGGAGGAGGAGAAGAGCAAGGAGGAGTAGGAGGCGCCCAGGTAATAATTACTCGACGCGGGGCTCCCCATATGTGCATCTCATTCTCTTGGTACGTATTTCTCTTGATATATGTCAATGAGCGCCTGTGTGCGAGGGCGAACCGCTCGCTCGAGACATTCCCACAGTCTGCAAGCATGAGTGCGACCAATAGCAAATCTGAGAGCGACCACTGCTGAGTGTGAGTTAATCTGGGTGCGATTGAGCCTGCGTTTGAGTGGGTATGCGTGTGAGTAAATATGAGCGCGGGTGCGTCTGTGTGCGAGTGGGTCTGAGTATGGACGAATCTGAATGTGATCCCGTCTGTGATTGAGCGGATCGTAGCATGATGAGTCTGAGCATGAGTGAGTCTGGGCTTGAGTGGGCCTGAGTGTGAGAAAAAGTGTGTGTGTGTGTGTGTGTTAATGAATCTGAGTGCGAGTGGGCCGAGTGTGATTGGGTATGGCTGTGAGGCATTATGAGTGTGAGTCGGTCTGCGTTTGAGCGGACCGAAGGATGATGAGTCTGAGCAGGAGCGAGTCTGAGTATGAGTGGTTCTGAGCGTGAGTCCGAGTGTGAATAAGTTTAAGTATGGAGATGAGCGAGTCTAAGTGCGAGTGAGCCTGCGTGCGACTGAGCCTGGGTATGAGTGAGTATGAATGCAGAAGAGTGAAGGAGAGCGGAGAGCGAAGGAGAGCGAGGCGGAAGCGTTTGAATAAAACCTAAAGCTTTGGAACATCGAACCTCGATCGTCTGGCCCTGGCTACTCGAGTTGCCCACGTCCTCCTCCTCCTCCTCCTCCTCATCATCATCATCATCATCATCATCATCAGCATCAGCATCAGCATCAGCATCATCATCATCATCATCATCATCATCATCATCATCATCATCATCATCATCATCATCATCATCATCATCATCATCTCCTTCCTGCTCCTGCTCCTACCATGGTCATGCTGTCCTCCTTCTCCTCCTCATCCTCCTCCTCGTCCTCTTCCTCCTCCTCCTCGCTTCCTCCTTCTCTTCCTCCTCTTCCTCATTCTCCTCTTCCTCCTCGTCCTCCTCCTCCTCCTCCTCTTCTTCCTCCTCCTCCTCCTCCTCCTCCTCCTCCTCCTCCCCCTCCTCCTCCTTGGGAATGCTGAAACCAGCTAATCGCCTGAGACATCCTCCCAAAACTGCTCCGAAAACGAC
Organism: Prorocentrum cordatum; assembly: GCA_963575745.1. Taxonomy (NCBI): domain Eukaryota; class Dinophyceae; order Prorocentrales; family Prorocentraceae; genus Prorocentrum; species Prorocentrum cordatum. The sequence goes on along the minus strand of CAUYUJ010006240.1, from coordinate 49,979 downwards.
AGATGCCCAGCATCATAACGGCCAAACCGCTTGAGACATCCCCGCAAACTGGGCGCGAACGTCCTCCAGATCTGCTCCGAAAGCGAAACATGTTGGAAGAGAAAATGGCCAAACCGCCTGAGACATCCCCACAAAATCCCGCGAAAGGGGCCGAGTGCAACACCCCCCCGCCGCCCCCCTTAGAGTGCTGAAACCAGCTAATCGCCTGAGACATCCTCCAAATCTGCTCCGAAAGTGAAACATGTTGGAAGAGAAAATGGTCAAACCGCCTGAGACATCCCCACAAAATCCCGCGAAAGGGGCCGAGTGCAACACCCCCCCGCCGCCCCCCTCAGAGTGCTGAAACCACCAGCGAATCGCCTGAGACATCCTCCAAATCTGCTCCGAAAGCGAAACATGTTGGAAGAAACAATGGCCAAACCGCCTGAGACATCCCCCAAAATCCCGCGAAAGGGGCCGAGTGCAACCCCCCCCCGCCGCTCCCCTTAGGAGTGCTGAAGCTACAGAATCGCCTGAGACATCCTCAAAATCAGCGTGTGTGAGTCATCCGATGGGTGGACCTGAGTGAGTGTAGTGAATGTACGAGTACAAGTACGAGTGAGCCTGAGTGATGAGTGAGTCTGAGTAATGAGTGAGTCTGGGTGATGAGTGAGTCGGAGAGATGAGTCTGAGTCATGCATGAGTCCGAGTGATGAGTAAGTCTGACTGATGAGTGAGTCTGAGTGATGAGTGGGTCTGAGTGATGAGTGAGTCTGAGTGATGAGTGAGTCTGAGTGAAGAGTGAGTCTGCGTGATGAGTGAGTCTGAGTGGGTCTGAGTGAGAGTTGTGGTGTGTTCTCGTCTGTGTTCTCCTCCGGCGCGATCCGCCAATAACAAGAACCCCATACTTAGGATATGGGGAACAAGCAAACCGCTTGAGACATCCCCACAAAACGGCCGCGAACGGGACCGTGAGATAACCCCTCGGCGGCTCCCCTTAAGGACGTGAAAATGAGCGCCTCGCTCGAGACATCCTCCACTCCGAAAGCGAAGGATGTTGGGACAAAAAACAATCAAACCGCTTGAGACATCCCCACAAAACGGCCGCGAACGGAACTGTGAGACAACCCCTGGCGGCTCCCCTTAGGGGGGTGAAAATGAGCGCCTCGCTCGAGACATCCTCCAAATCTGCTCCGAAAGCGAAGGATGGTGGGACAGAAAACAGGCAAACCGCTTGAGACATCCCCACAAAACGGCCGCGAACGGGACCGTGAGATAACCCCTGGCGGCTCAGGGGGAGCTGAAACCAGCGCCCCGCCTGAGACATCCTCACACAATCTGCTCTGGTAGCCAAAGATGTTGGGACAGAAAACAAGCAAACCGCTTGAGGCATCCCCACAAACGGCCGCGAACGGGGCGTGCGTGAGCCTCACCATGAGTAAGTCTGAGTAGGAGTAGGTCTGAATATGAGCAGGTCTGAGTATGAGTAATGTTGTGTGTGAGTAAGTCTGTGTCTGAGTAAGTCTGAGTGTGAGTCTGTCTGCGTATGAATAAGTCTGGGTATGAGGAGGAGAAGGGAGGAGAAGAGGAGGAAGGAGGAGTAGATGGGCGTCCAAGTAATAAAACTGCCCCCAGAATGCTCTCGGCAAGTCGCGCTGCTGTGCGCCGGCGTGCCGGCATCTTGCCGATCGCGCCGGCGTGCCTCTGGGTCCTCGGGCAGCGGGTCCTCGGCACCGGCAGAGAGCAGCGGGTCCTCGGTAGAGCGGCGGGTCCTCGGCAGAGCAGTGTGTCTCACTGTCGCTGCACCGGCAGAGAGCAGCGGGTCCTCGGCAGAGCGGCAGAGACCACAATGTGGTCCCAAAAAAATCGAGGCCCCAGAATGCTCTCGACAAAGCGCGTTAATTATCCGCCGCCGCGCTTGCAGCGGTAGGTGTGTGTCGGGCCCTTTTGCTTCCTCCTACACCTCCCCTCAGCCACCTGGCTCCGCCTCCTCCTCCTCCTCCTCCTCCTCCTCCTCCTCCTCCTCCTCCTCCTCATCCGTCGGAGGATGAAGGAAAGAGGAAGAGAGAAGACTTGCCGTCCTCCTACCTCCCATGCCTCCTCCTCCTCATCATCATCATCATCATCCTCCTCCTCCTAGTCCTGCTCCTCCTCCTCCTCCTCCTCCTCATCCTCCTCCTCCTGGTCCTGCTCCTCCTCCTCCTCATCCTCATCCTCCTCCTCCTGGTCCTGCTCCTCCTCCTGTTCCTCCTCCTCCTCCTCCTCCTCCTCCTCTCCGCCTCCTCCTCCTCCTCCTCCTCCTCCTCCTCCTCCTCCTCCTCCTCCTCCTCCTCCTCCAAATCTGCTCCGAAAGCGAAACATGTTGGAGGAGAAAAAGGCAAAACCGCCCGAGGCATCCCCACAAAAATCCGCGAAAGGGGCCGAGGGAAATACCCCCCCGCCGCCCCCCTTAAGTGCTGAAACCAGCGAATCGCCTGAGACATCCTCGCAAACTGCTCCGAAAGCGAAACATGTTGGAAGAGAAAATGGCCAAACCGCCTGAGACATCCCCACTGATAATAACAAGAACCCCATCCTAGGACATGGGGAAGAACAGGAAACAAGCAAACCGCTAGAGACATCCCCACAAAACAGCAACGAACGGGACCATGAAAACACCCCTGGCGGTTCCCCTTGGGGGTGCTGAAACACCGCCTGAGACATTCTCAAAATCTGCTCCGAGAGCGAAGGATGTCGAGACAGAAAACCAGCTAACCGCCTGAGACATCGCCACAAAGTTGCTGCGAACGGGACGTGAAAACACCCCTGGCGACTCCCCTTAGGGGTGCTGAAACCAGCGCCCCCGCCTGAGACATCCTCACAATCTGCTCTGATAGCCAAGGATGATGAGACAGGAGATAAGCAAACTGCTTGAGACATCCCTACAAAATTGCTGCAAACGGGAACGTGAAAACACCCCTGGCGACTCCCTTTGGGGGTGTTGAAACCAGCGCACCGCCTGAGACATCCTCACAATCTGCGATGATAGCCAAGGATGTCGAAACAGAAAACAGGCAAACCGCCTGAGACATCGCCACGAAACGACCGCGAGCGGGACCGTGGAAACACCCATGGGGGCTCCCCTTGGGGGTTTTGAAAGCAGCGCCCCGCCTGAGACATCCTCACAATCTGCTCTGATAGCCAACGATGCTGAGACAGAAAACAGGCAAACCGCCTGAGACATCCCCACAAAATTGTTGCGAACGGGACCGTGGAAACGCCCCTGGCGGCTCCCCTTGGAGGTGCTGAAACCATCGCCCCGCCTGAGACATCCTGACAATCTGCCGTTTGTTGAGTAAGTCAGACAACGAGAAGGTCTGAATATGAGTCTGAGTAGGAGTAAGTATGTGTATGAGTACGTCTGGGAACGAGTCTGAGTATGAGGAAGTCTGGGTATGAGTGAGTCTCAGCATGAGTAAGTCCGAGTATGAGTGAGTCTAAGTATGAGTAGGTCTGAGTGTTGATAGTCTGAGTAAGTCTGGGCATGAATACATCTGAGCATGAGTAAATCCAAATTGGAGGAAATGAGCTGTACCGCAAAGAATGCACACGAGGACGAGTGGGAGTGGGTATGACTATGACTAGTGATTGCTGCTATGCCGCGCCTGCTCCTTACATGTTTTTGGCCTCGTAGCGTCATGCGCTCGCTTGCCCTCGAAGGCGGGGCTGTGCCTTCCGGCGAGCGCGCGCCCTTGCACGCCTCCCAGAAGATGCTAAGACAAGGTTTATGCACACCTGTGGAAACTCACGTGCACGGCAGCGCGGCGGCGCAGGCGGTGGCGGTGGGAACCCAAAAAGCTACGGCAGCCGCAGCCCCGCACCTGCTCACTAAGATCGGGGTCCGTCCACGTATCCCCCCTCACGCATAGTGCTTGCTGCTATGCCGCGTCTGCTCCTTCACATGTTTTTGGCCTCGTGGCGCCATGCGCTCGCTTGCCCCCGATGGCGGGGCGTTGCCTTCCAGCGAGCGCGCGCCCAAAATCCCCTGGGAGGAGGCGCAGCGCCCACCTCCCCGCTGCCGCGCACTGTTGCCGGCCAGGGGCTCGCGTGGAGCTGCGCCCCTTCAGGAGGGAGACGGCGGGGTGGGAACGCTGCGGCGGCGCCAGCCCCCCCACGCAGCCTGGGCCCAACCCGTGGACATGCCATTGCACTCAAGGGCGAAAGCGGCAACCGCCTCCACATGCCGCACCGCCAGGACCACTGGCAGGTCTTGGACATACCCCGGCAGCCCTTGCCCCGGCCCGACAGCTCTTGTCCCGGCCGCGCCTCCCGCGGAAGCGCCCAGGCGGCTCTAGCCCCAGGCGCGGGCACGGAATCAGCCGCAGCGGCATGACCCGCATCCAAGAGTTGGCCCGGCGGTCTCCCAATGGCCGCCCCCCAAGGAAGCAGCCGGCATGGCGACCAGCATCTGGCGCCTGCCTGGCCCCCCATCGGCAACGAAAGGGCCCATGTGCACCTGCCGGGGCGGCCCACGAGGTGACGTTGAACACGCCGTACGCCACGCGGCTGCCCAACTCTAAGACGCGGCGAGATCTCTCGGGCATCTCCCACTCAGCTTGCTGAACCAAGGCGCCATCGATGTAAGTCTTGGCCGCGCGACTGCGCCCAACGCCCGTGCTCTGTAGTCTTCTCCAAGTTGCCGGAGGACGGAGGACCCCCCACCCAACAAATATATATATATATATATATAAGAAAAAGCGGGGGGGGAACAAAAAAAAATAGCCTGGCGAAGGACCCAACCATATGCAGTCGTGGGTCCCGCCATTGTGAGTATCTTCTTCGGCGGCACACCTTCTGGGGCCACGAAACGTGTGAGAGGGTGTGCCGAAATGGGTGTAGGGGACGCATGCGGGCGGCAGCACTGGGGCCTTCGGTGGAGCTCCCTATGGGGCCACAAAACGCGTGAGGGGTGTGCCGACATGGGTGTAGGGGACGCATGCGGGCGGCAGCCCTGGGGCCTTCGGTGGAGCTCCCTATGGGGCCACGAAGCGTGCGAAGGGTGTGCCGAAATTGATGTAGGGGACGCATGCGGGCGGCAGCACTGGGGCCTTCGGTGGAGCTCCCTATGGGGCCATGAAACGTGTGAGGGGGTGCCGCGGGACGCATGCGGGCGGCAGCATGGGGCCTTCGGTGGAGCTCCCTAAACGTGTGAGGGGTGTGCCGAAATGGGTGTGCGGGACGCATGCGGACGGCAGCCCTGGGGCCTTCGGTGGAGCTCCCTATGGGGCCACGAAACGTGTGAGGGGTGTGCCGAAATGGGTGTAGGGGACGCATGCGGGCGGCAGCCCTGGGGCCTTCGGTGGAGCTCCCTATGGGGCCACGAAACGTGTGAGGGGTGTGCCGAAATGGGTGTAGGGGACGCATGCGGGCGGCAGCCCTGGGGCCTTCGGTGGAGCTCCCTATGGGGCCACGAAACGTGTGAGGGGTGTGCCGAAATGGGTGTAGGGGACGCATGCGGGCGGCAGCCCTGGGGCCTTCGGTGGAGCTCCCTATGGGGCCACGAAACGTGTGAGGGGTGTGCCGAAATGGGTGTGCGGGACGCATGCGGACGGCAGCCATGGGGCCTTCGGTGGAGCTCCCTATGGGGCCACGAAACGTGTGAGGGGTGTGCCGAAATGGGTGTGGGGACGCATGCGGGCGGCAGCACTGGGGCCTTCGGTGGAGCTCCCTATGGGGCCACGAAACGTGTGAGGGGTGTGCCGAAATGGGTGTGGGGACGCATGCGGGCGGCAGCACTGGGGCCTTCGGTGGAGCTCCCTATGGGGCCACGAAACGTGTGAGGGGTGTGCCGAAATGGGTGTGGGGACGCATGCGGGCGGCAGCCCTGGGGCCTTCGGTGGAGCTCCCTATGGGGCCACGAAACGTGTGAGGGGTGTGCCGAAATGGGTGTAGGGGACGCATGCGGGCGGCAGCACTGGGGCCTTCGGTGGAGCTCCCTATGGGGCCACGAAACGTGTGAGGGGTGTGCCGAAATGGGTGATGGCGATGACGATGATGATGATGATGGTGGTGGTGATGATGACGTCGATGATGTCGGTGGTGATCATGGTGATGACGATGACGATGACGATGACGATGATGACGATGATGACGACGATGGTGATGATGATGATGATGATGATGATGATGATGATGATGATGATGATGATGATGGGAGGGGGGAGGAGGCGGAGGAGGAGGGAGGAGGAAGGAGAGGAACGCGGGGCACCGTCTCTTCAAAACGAGGACCCAACACCACAGGATGGTTGGGGGAAAAAACTAATAAGTATCGATATATATATGTTAAAAAAGAAGAAACACAAAACCAACAAACAAAAAAAACAAAAAAAAAAAAAAAAAAAAACAAAAAAAAAAAAAAAAAAACCCGAAGGCTGCACCCACGCACGTCCTGCCGTGGAAGCCGCGCCTGCTGGCGCAACTCTTGCGAAGCCTTCTGAAACTGGAGGGCGGCCCTGAAGAAGACCCCGTCGCCCTGGGCACGCCCTCGGCGAGCCCGCAACACCGCCTGGATGACCAGCGGATCCGAGATCACCACCTTCTCTTCGAAGTTCCCGCGGGCGCCTGATTTGGACTCCGGCAATAGAGGCATCGCACGGGAGTCGCGCTGGCACAGCAGAAAGCGGCGGAAACGAACTCCAAGGATCTCTCCTGCGCGCAGAAGGCCCACAAACGCCAAAAGAATAGCAGCTGCGAGGTCGCCCCGCCCGCTCGCCACCGCCAGGCCCGCCAGGCCCCGAACCGCCAAGGCTGGGAGCGGGAACGCCCTGCACCTTCAAATAATCTTCCGCCAATTTGCAAGATAGAAGTTGCAGGTGCACAGGCGGCGGCGGTTGGTCGGTGCGAGGCGCTTCAGGGCCGACGCGAAATCTGCTGCCCAGCTCTCGGGCTCGGCCCCCTGCCACAAATGGTCTAAATAGGCGCCCGCCGCACGTTCGAGGGCGTAGAGGGCGCTAAGAAGATCTTGCTCGAAGAAATCCAAATAATCGAAAATGCACGAATTCTAACTCGATATCTCGAGAAAGTCGCGGCCGCAACACCGGCCTCCTTTAGGCTGCCCATCCGCGATGCGCGGGCCCTCCTATAGAGGCCCGCCTGGTAGTTCTCACCCCCATGGGTGCTGACGCGGCTCCGCCCTCCGGCTGGCCTGGCCCGAAAAGCTCCAGCGGGAAATCGCCCACACAGCGAAAGGATAGGCATCGGCCGCTAACAAATAGCCAGCAACCCCCCTTAAGGGACCGTTCAGGCGGCGCGACGACGACCGCCCTTTGGATATCACGGCCACAGCAACCGCACTATCGAGCACATGCACGAAGCGCCTCGACACGCTCGAGACGCACTTCAGTTGTAGTTGACGAAGGCAAGAACTTCCAAGACATTGATGTGTCCAGCGCTACGAAAAGCGTAGCTGGACACCGGCTTCCACTGCCAATGCTGGATAGGGAGCGGTTTGGCGCGAGATCCGGAGCACCTCCGAAGCCCACAGCCGGACATCTGAACCGCGATGGTCGGCCGCTCGCACCAGGTCGCGGAGGTGGCCCTCCCCGATGCCGGCCTGCATGGCAGAGAGCCATCCCATGATCTCCTGAACCATGACCTCAGTCAGCTGCGCGTCGCCGAGCCGGCCAGTGGCCTCCTGGAGCTGGGTGCTGAGACACAATGCCTGCTGCCCCGGCTCCTGCGGGCACGACGCTTCGCCGTGCGTCCAGCATGCTGCCGCCACGACGCCCGCGTAGATGTCCCGCAGCTCGCCCTCGCACACCTCGCCCTGCTGCCCTGGGCGCTCGGTGACGCGACGGCGCAGCACAGGCGAGCTGTGCATCCAACGCATCCCACGGGCATCCCAACTGGCTCTGGAGTCTCCCCCGGGCTGCTGTACCAGCTATCGTGCCCGGGGGGGGCCCCAGAGCCAGTTGCTGGGTGGCTGCGACACCACGGCGAAGCCTGGGCGCGCCAGCCGCGCCTCCATGGCCCGGATGGCGAGGCCGGCTAACTCGGTCGAGGCCCGGAGGCTGCTGCGATGGTCGCCGCGGCTGCACCTTCGGCCACCAGGGCCCAGCGAGCTCGGCAGGGGGCCGCGGGTGCCGAGCCCTCCGGCCTGGCGCTCCAAAAGGGCGCAGACGGGCTCCAAGTGGCCCCAATGGCAATGTTCACCAAAGTGCAAGGCGGCGGAGGCGGACGCACTGGCTCCGAGCGCCTTCGATACCGATCTTGTCAGCAAATGCCGCGCGCACTGACACTCCCCGACGGCGCACTGCCTCAGACAGAGAAGCGCCCACGTCGCCAGAGACCTCCGCGAAGGCTGGGGTAGCCCCGAGCGCTCCGAGGCCGTCGGCAACTGCGGCTCCGCCACCATGCGGCCAAGCATCAGAACAGCTGATGCGGGGCCCAACTTGCGCCCGCAGAGTGGCCCCAGCCAGCGGCACGAGCGAGCTCAGAAGGAGCAGCTCCTCCAAGGCGCCGGCATGGACGGGCGCTCGATGGCTCGGAGAATCGACGACTGTGAAGATGTCCTGCAAGACGGAGAGAACAGCGGGCGGCGGCACCCCGCGCAAAAGCACGCAAGGCCCGCCGAATCGCGAGACGCGGCTTCCGCGGCCACCTCGGCGGCCGCAATGCCCAAGGATACTCGAAACAAATGGCGGCCGCACCGGTGCCGGTGGGCGCAGATGCCGGCTGCTCCTCCGAACTCCCCGCCCTGCAGGAGCGCCTGGAAGGAGCCGATGAGCGACTTGGCCATGTTGAGCGGCAGGCCGAAGCGGCGGCGCGCCCCTACGAAACGCCGGTGTTCTGGCGACTCGGCATGCCCAGCCATTGCCTCGGCCAGGGCCTTAACCCGGACGCGGATGAAGTCGAACGAGTCCAAGCACACGAAAGTATAATTGGGACCGTTCGGGAACGCCTTGGATTTAGCCACCTCGGTAGCTAGATCGACCTCCGCCTCGCCAAAAACGAGGCGGCGCACCGCCGCCTGGACGACGGCCACGACGCCGGACCAACCCATCGGCACCGTCGCGAGCGAGACGCGAAAGATGCATCTGCGCTGCGACCGAGAACGGCCCCCGAAACAGGGCGTTCATACACGAGGGAGCCGCCCCAGCTTCGAGGCATGCACAGCAAGTTGAAGCAGCTGACGAATCTCCCGCTGTCCACGACCGCGCTCTCGCCCTCCTTGCGCACCGCCAACATCGCCTGGGCAATTGGCCGCGCGTGCTCGTTCAAGGGGGGCAATACGGATATGAAGCGTAAAAATAAACGCGGCACACCGTCGACCACCTTCTTCTTGTCAACGCCCATGGCTCCGCTGAAAAGTGGGCGGCCGACCCGCCCCCAGAAAAAGGCCGCCGGGGCAGCTTCTCGGAGTAGCCCCCAGCGCAGGCCCTCTTTGACCAACTTCTCCAAATCCTCTTGACTCCCGCGGACCTTCGACCGGGTAGGCCGCAGGGGCCGTTCCTCCCGTGGCAGCAGGCACTTCCACGGATCTGACCCCTGCGCAAGGAGCTCCCTCTCCAGGCAGGCTGCGAGGTCAACCGCGCCGACCTCGCCCGCGCCCGGTCACGTCGGGAAGACCAAATCCGAAACCAAGTCGCGGCGGGAACCAGCGGCGTGGCCATCGTATTGGATGACGAACCAACAACACACACCCATACCCATAGGGGGGTCGGAAAGGGCTACGGGTGCGTGTTGTCGGATAGGGGTCCCTGCTCGAACGGGAGCGGTCCCTAGGGTCCGACAACCCGCACCCATACCCATAGCCAGTCCTCCTCCCAACGACCCCCTTATGGGTATGGGTGTGTGTTGTTCGTTCGTCATTGGACGCGCGCCAGGCCCGCTTCGTGGATGACCTGCTGCACGGGGGGGGGCGCTTCGTCGTCCTCGGGCAAGAACCAATCCAGCCATATAGGCTCAGCCGGTCCATCGCTTTCTCCTGGGCCGGCGACGCCTCGCGGGGAGGGCTCGTGAACCCTGGCTTCTGGCCCGCGCGGCTTCCCGGGAAATTCAGCGCATGCCCGACGAGGCGGCACCAGGAGGCACGTTCATCGGACCAGCGCCCTGGCCGGGAAGGGCGGCAACCACCCCTCTGCACAAAGACCGTCACGGGCAGCGGCAGCAGACCCCTCCGCCGCCTGCCCGGCTTGGTGCCGGAAAAGGAGGCTCTGACGAACTCCCCCAAGGGGGTCGGCAGGCGGCAGACGGAGTCCCAGAGCACCCGGCCCAAGGCCGGGAGTGCCAGCTCCCAAACCGACCGCGTCCGCAGGGCGCAGCGCCACTGACTGCCGCACATCTTCGGCGGCCCCCACGCTGCTGGGCTCGCCGGCCAGGGCGCCGGGGCAGGTGGCCTCGGCTAGCCCAACGGCGGGCTACCCCTCTCGGGCCTGTCCCTGTTCTTGCCCTTGCCCTTGTCCTTGCCCTTGCCGGAGCCCTTGTCGTGGCTCGGCTGGTTCCAGGCCGGGCGCCGCCGGAGCCGTTGCTCGAGCTGCTGCTCCGTCGGTAGCGTCCGGTCCTCGTCGCGGTCGATCAGCGCGATCGAGTCTGGCGCGATGAGCTCGCACCAGATGGCCCGATCCCAATGGCCGCCCGCCAGCGCCCTCTCGAGAGCCTTCAGCCGTTGTGCCAGGAGGTCCGCGCACTCCCCGTACTTCCGCTGCGCGAGCAAATCCAGGGCGCGACAGACCGTCCTCGCCTCGCGAGAATACCGCGGCCCCATGGACGGGTGCTTGGGGTTCAGGATGCTGTAAAAACCACGCATCGCTGCTGGAACCGGGCCCTCTTCCAAGTCGTGGGCCACCTCCCCCCCACACAAGACAACGCGTCCACCCTCCCAAGGAGACGAACGGCCAAGTTGCCTGGGTTCTTGCGGGCGCAGTCCAACAGGCGGTCGTGTCCGAGCCGCCTGCGGGAGGGAGAGACGCTGTGAAAACCCGACTCGCTCCGGTCCCGGGCACCCCGGAGCGGCTCGGCGCCACCGAAAGGTCCGGGCCGCGGTCGACGCGCCGGCGGCCGGAACGGCGGGAGCGGCGGGAACGGCGGGAGCGCCGGTTCCGCGAGCGGCTCCGGCTCCGCCCGCGCCTCGGGCTCGTCTCCCGGCCGCCAGGGTCCCCGCGGTGCGGGCTCTCCCTCTGCTGCTGGCGGTCGTCCGGCCGGTCGCGCTCGGCCCCTTGCTCCTGGGCTCGGCGGTCAGGCGCCGGCCTCGCGGGCAGGGGCAGCCCCGCTGGGGAGCCCCCGTCGCTTGAGCCCGCAGCGTGGCCGTCCGCCAGGAGTGGCGCCCCGTGGACGCCTCTCTGCGCCCCTGGCCGTCCTGCGGCGCTCGGGCCGCGCTGGCCTCGGAGGCGCTGCTGTTGCGCCGCGCTCCGGCCCTGCTCGGGGCGACCGAGACGAGTGCGGAAAGGATGGGCACGATGCCCAACAGGAGGAGGAGAAGGAGGAGGAGGAGGAGGAGGAGAAAGAGGAGAAAGAGGAGAAAGAGGAGAAAGAGGAGAAAGAGGAGGCGGAGGGCGGAGGAGGAGGGAGGAGGAGGAGGAGGAGGAGGAAGAGGAGGAGGAACGCAGCACAAGCAGCACGTCCACGCGGGGGCAAGGACCTCTCGACGACGGCGGCGCCCGTGGGGGCAGAGGGCGGGGCCCGCGAGGACCTCGGGCCCCGCAGGACCACCGGCCTGGCCCAGACCTCCGCGCTCCTCCCCGGACGCTGCTCGGCCACACAGGAAGGCGACCGTCGGCAAGAGTGGCCTGTTTTTTGTTTGAGGATAGCTCCCTTGAGGGGCAGCAGATTCCTCCTTCTCCTCTCTTTGCTTGCCTTGACAAAAAAATCGGCAAGAGTGACCCGTGGTGCGCGGCCTCCCAGACGCTGCATGCATGCGATGCGGCAGCAGCGGCCTGCGCGCTCGGGCGTGGCCCCCCGCGCACACCGAAAGGCCGCGCACCAGAAGTCACTCCAGGGAAGGGCCCCTCGCGCGGGTGACTGAGCTGACTCGGGCGCCCTGGAGCCCGCGCAGACTGGCTGGCCGACACGTCCGCCAGCGCCCAGCGACCCCCCGCCCCCGAGGGACATCGGGGCCGCCCTCTCACGGCGCCCGCGGGACGAAGGCACGGCACGGCGCGGCAGCACGGGCATGGCGAGGAACGCGCGCCCCCCCCCGAGGATCCCGAGGCACGGCACGGCAATGGCACGCGAGCCGCCCCTTCACTCCCCCACACCCCGAGGAATCACAGAGCACGGCGCAGCGCGGCGCCGCGCGCGCCACACGGAACCACAAGCTCGGGCGGGGACGGGGACGGGGGCAGGAACTCGCCTTCGCAAAGCAGGATGGACAAAATTCCGCCCCCGAGGTTGGCCGCTGACTTCTGAGAGGGTGGGAAGCGTGTGCAGCCACCCGCTGCCTCCGCAGCAGCACACCCGCTCCAGAGTGCCTCGGGGATTGCGCCCGGCCTGCTAGCCGCGCGCACGACTGTTCGTGACGGTCAAAGGGGCCCAGGGACACACAAATAAATACACACAATTCCCAGGATTCCCCATATTTTCTATTTTTTCTGGGTTTTCGTCTTCCCCCCCATTTCCCAGATTTTCCCACACGTTCCTCGGAGTCGACGATTCATTGTGTCTGTGTGTGTTTTTCCCATCCTGGACGATGCCATTACAGAACACAAAACGCTTGCCAGCATTGACCTGACACCGTGGGCGATTGCGCTTTCGAAGCGCACGATGTGCGGCGCCATCTGTATACGGTACAACATGTGTGTTGCAACCCATTGGCCAAAGCACGAATACAACGTGTGCGGAGCAGTGTGCAGTGCCCAATATGGGATGCCTTCTTTGTTGCGCCAGCTATGTGGTGCAAGCTACTCACGAGGTGCTGTAATCCCGTGGCTTCCGGACAAATAAACACCCGTCTCTAATGCGTGCTGAAGCGGGGCCAGCCCCCCTGCGCCAAGTTCAAAGTTCGGGCTCGTCGTCGCGGGGGAGTGCGAGTCGTTTCGAAAATTATCCCAGTGCGACCCTACCTAGGAGTTGGAACCCCTAGGAAAGCAGCATTAGTAGTAACAGTAACGCTAAGCTAAAGCTAAGCTAAAGCTAAGCTAAAGCTAAGCGACAGCTAAGCTAAAGCTAAGCTAAAGCTAAGCTAAAGCTGAGCTAAAGCTAAGCTAAAGCTAAGCTAAAGCTAAGCTAAAGCTAAGCTAAAGCTAAACTAAAGCTAAGCAACAGCTAAGCTAAAGCTAAGCTACAGCTAAGCTCAAGCTAAGCTAAAGCTAAGCTAAAGCTAAACTAAAGCTAAGCTAAAGCTAAGCTCAAGCTAAGCTAAAGCTAAGCTAAAGCTAAGCTAAAGCTAAAATCAAGCTAAGCTAAAGCTAAGCTAAAGCTAAGCGAAAAGCTAAGCGAAACGCTAAGCGAAACGCTAAGCGAAACGCTAAGCTAAAGCTAAGCTACAGCTAAGCTAAAGCTAAGCTAAAGCTATGCTAAAGCTAAAGCTAAAGCTAAAGCTCCCAGAGGACTGGGGGGAACCGCTCCCAGGGGACTGGGGGAACCGCCCGGGGCGTGTAGCACTGCCCGGATCCTTTAAGCTAAGAGGGTAAGAACCCTTCCAGGCAGAGCCTAGGTAGGGAAAAAACTACCACATTTGCAAAACGCGGCCTGCTCCCTTAGGTGAACATTGAAATTGGGGGCGCGGGGGACGCTTTCGCGCCAACTTCTAGTCGTTGTACCTGGGAGTTTGTTGTCGAAAACGCAGATTGCACGTACACATATACAAATACATACTCGCATACAAACATACAAACATAGTGCACACGATCGGGTCAAAGTATCGTGTGCTTCACGTGTCACCAGCGCGTGGTGGACATGTGGGGAAATCTGTGTGCAAGATATATGTGGTGCATACTATTGTGTGCAGCAAATGTATACACGCATGCAAACGTAGTGACTAACCATGGACATACATGTCGCATGTACACATAAACATGCGTACAGACATATACGCGTGTATACATACATGCATACATACATACATACATGCATACATGCATACATATTTACACCCATGCATACGTACACACATGCATGCCTACATAACGATATATACACGTACATACATACATGCATGCATATATACATACATACGTACATACCAACATACATTCACGCAGACGTGCATACATACATACATACACATGCATACAAACATACATGCATGCATACATACATGCATGCATACATACATACGAACATACATATACACATACATGCATACATACATACATACATACATACATACATACATACATACATACATACATACATACATGCGTGCATGCATGCATGCATGCATGCAAACATACATACATAAATGCATGCCCAGTCATACATGCATATATACATGCGGACATACATGCATACATGCATATATATATACAAACATGCATGCATGCATGCATGCATGCATGCATACATGCACGCGTACATGCATGCATGCCTAATTAGATACTTACAAACATACATGCATACATACATACATGCATGCACACATGCAAACATACACATGTGTGCATGTGTGTGTGCATGCAGACATACAAGCACAAGCGTGTGCACGTGTAGAAGTGACTAAGTAAACGCATGCACGCACGCACACACACACACACACACACACACACACACACACACACACGCACACACACACACACACTGACTAGTGGGAACCAATTATTTGGTGCAACTCACGTGCGCAACCAGACATGCCAGCGTACGAGGCGCCAACGGGGCCCAAGGTGCACAAACCGGTCGAAAGTCCGGCAACGCAGGCCAGTGCACGGGGCGCCCACGAGGCGCCCAACGGCGCCCACCAGACGCCAGACTGGAGACGCCAGCCGCTGCCTCCGAGCACTGGGAGACTCGCGGCCACGCCGGCCTGCAATGAGATGACAAAGATCCGGGCACTGTGAGGAGCTCTCGCTTGGCGTGTCGCGGCGGCGGCCCCAGCGACACGCTGGGCCCTGCAAGCGGACAGCGTGTCGCTCCGCTTCGCTGCACGGGAGGCTCCGAACGTCTCGAGGCGCTGACGCTCGGAGACTGGAACTTGGCCGGGGCGCCGCGCCAAGGCGTGCTGGGCCAGAGCCGGCGGCGCGACACGCTGAGCAGGAGCTCCTGACCGAACGCTTTCCTGCTGGCGAAGGTGGGGGAGAAAGGGGCCGAGGCCTCCTCCTCCTCCTCCTCCTCCTCCTCCTCCTCCTCCTCCTCCTCCTCCTCCTCCCTCCTCCCTCCTCCTCCTCCTCCTCCCTCCTCCTCCCCTCCTCCTCCTCCGCCCTCCGCCTCCTCTTTCTCCTGTTTCTCCTCTTTCTCCTCCTCCTCCTCCTCCTCCTCCTCCTCCTCCTCCTCCTCCTCCTCCTCCCCCTCCTCCTCCTCCTCCTCCTACTCCTCCTCCTCCTCCTCCTCCTCCCGGCAGGGCCAGAACCTCCTCGCCGAGCTCCAGGTCGCTGAGGTCCAGCCCGGCGCCGAGCGGAAGCTCCTGCGCGCCGAGGGCGGGCGCCCAGGGCACGGGGCGCGGCCCCTCTGCCTCGCCCCCACGTTCGATTCCCTGCGCTCGCCTCCTCCTCCT
>CAUYUJ010006240.1:12500-34278 GCA_963575745.1 Prorocentrum cordatum | reverse complement strand
ATCATCATCATCATCATCATCATCATCATCATCATCATCATCATCATCATCATCATCATCATCATCTCCACTTCCTCCTCCTCCTCCTCCTCCTCCTCCTCCTCCTCCTGCTCCTCCTCCTCCTCCTCCTGCTCCTCCTCCTTCTCCTCCTCCTCCTCCCCCTACTGGTCGTCGTCGATGTTTTTCAGGGTCGGCGGCACAGGCCGTCAGGCCTTCACAATAGGTGCCCCTCGCCCAAGGTACCCCCAGCTTTTCGTTCAACCACGGAGCCCCTGCGCCGCACGGGGCCTCGCGAGGGGTGCCCTGGAGGCCGTGAGGGCCTCCTTGGAAATCGTGGGGGGCACCGCGAGCCGGGGGCACTTCTGGCAACACCCGATCCTCGTCCTCCCCCCCTACCAAGCTACGGACCGGTACCCACTTCACCGCCAACGGACCAGCACCCAGGCCAAGGGAATCCCCGTGGTTCCCCGAAGGGTTGGTAACGGGAGATTCCCTGCGCAGTGCCTGCCCACTCGTGCGAGAACAGATATCTGCAACCCTGCCCTGAGGCACGAGCTGGAATGACAGCAAGTGGTGGAGGGTGAAGAAGAGATGGGCGTGCTGGGCCGTAGCCCGTGGCCTTGCCTCTGTCGGCGTGCAGGTGGCACGTAGCCCGTAGCTTAATCAATGCGAAGACCGGCGGCTTGCGAAGACCGGCGGCTTGCGAAGACCGGCGGCGAATATCATCAAGTGAGGGTGAGCCCTCAGTCCTCGATATCAGAATGCAAGTTTGCCGCATTGTCTGGTGCTTCCCGCGTGACTGGGCGTGTTCCCGCGCGACTGTTCTGGAGACACCCGGGCCCCATGCGGGCCAAGAGGACCCCAAGAGGCTCGGAGTCCGCCCAAGAGCACTGCAAGATGCCTACGATAGCTCAAGCCGGCCCCCAAGACGCTCTACGAAGAGCTTCAAGTGACACCCCAAGAGGGCCCCAAAAATCATTGATGTAACGCCGGCGCTATACACATGTTGGCATTGTCGCCCTGTCGGGTTTCCGACCGACCAAGACGGTCCAAGCCAAGAGGCCCCCAAGATCGCCCCAACACTGCCCAAGAGGCCCAGACGGCCCTAGAGGGCCCAATACGGCCCGAGAAGCCACCAAGACATGCCAAGACGGTCCCAAGAGGTGCCCCAGAGGGAGAACGCGAACGGACATTTCGTGCCTTCCGCCTCCAGATGACCCCAAAAATCGCCAGCAGGCCTTCAAGATCCCCCTACAAGCTCCAGGCTCCAGAAAGCCCCCAAGAAGCCCAAATCAAGCTCCGAGAGATCCCAGAGGCCCCAGAGAAGCCCCGAAGACACCCCAAAACTACCCCAAGAGGCTTCCGAGAGCCTCCCAAGAGGTCCCCACAGGCATCCAAGAGGCTTTTGATCTACAAACATGGCACGGTGGCGGTATGGGCCGAAGTCCACTAGATCCGCCGCCCCCTGCTTGCAGGGGTGCACGGCGTGCTGGATGTTTCAGGTTTTGGTTTTGGATCTTTTTCTAAAAGAACTCCCCAGTGGGCTTCGGCCCGTCCCGCCGGCCACCCGTAATTTTCCCAAAATCCGTCTGTCAATGCCTTTGTTGCCCCAACTTGGCCCAAGAGGGCCTCCAAGACGGCCAAGATGGCCCAAGATGGCCTCCAAGATGCCTCCCAGACGGCCAAGATGGCCTCCAAGACGGGTAAGATGGCTCCAAGATGCCTCCAAGACGGCCCAAGATGCCCTCCAAGACGGCCAAGAAGGCCCCAAGATGCCTCCCATATGCCTCCGGCCTCCCATATGCCCAAGAGCCCAAGAGAGACGTTCTCCCAGGAGAGCCCGAAAGGCAAAACTCAATTGGTTTATCCTTAGGTTTTTGAAGTTTTTTTGCGTTTTCCTTCTTTTTCGGCCTTCCGACGGCGCCAAGAGGCCCCCAAGATCGCCCAAGAGGCCTCCAAGAAAGCCCTATGACGGCCCAAGGGCCCCCCAAGACGGCCCCAAGAGCGCCCCAAGACGGCCCAAGAGGCCTCCAAGACGCCCAACATGGCCTCCAAGACGGCCCTGAAGCGCCCCAAGAGGGCCCCAAGACGGCCCAGAGAGGCCCCCAAGACGGCTCCAGACGGCGTCAGACGGACCAGGAACGCCCTAAGACGGCCAAAGAGACACCCAGGAAGCCCCCAAAGGCCCCCAAGAGGCCCAAGGAGGCCCCCAAGATGCCTCCAAGAGGCCTCGAAGAGGCCCCCAAGAAGCCCCCAACAGACCCCAAGGGTGCCCCAAGAGACTCCTAACAACCCTCATCCTCCTACTCTATTTCTTCCTCTTCCTCTTCCTGTTCATAATCATTCTCACCCATGTGTTCCCCGAAAGCTTTCCAAACCGACTCGGGGAACTCATGGTCCGATAGCTTGGCCAAGCTCTAGTCCAACTTTCGGCCACATCGGCGTTTCCAAAAAGGCAGGGGGCGGCGGTGATTCGCCGTAGGCGTCTTCGATCCGCCGCCCCGCGTTAATTCATCACAGGGATGCCTGGCGTGCTGAACTTCTTACGATTTGGGTTTTGGTTCTTTTCCAAAAGAACTCTCCCAATGGGCTCCGGCGCGTCCCGCCGGGGTCCCGGGAGGATGCCGAAAGATCTTCCAGAGGTGGTTGCAAACGGTTTTTCCGTTCCAGACGGCTCCAAGATGGCCCAAGATGGCCTCCAAGACGGCCATGATGGCCTCCAAGACGGCTAAGATGGCCCCAAGATGCCTCGAAGACGGCCCAAGATGCACCCAAGACGGCCTAAGATGGCCTCAAGATGGCCCAAAACGGCCCAAGAGGCTCCCAAGAGGCTTCCAAGACGGCCCCCTCCAAGAGGCCCCCAGGAAGCTCCCAGGAGGCCCCAAGAGTGCCCCAAGATGCGCCCAAGAGGCCTCCTCCTCCTCCTCCTCCTCCTCCTCCTCCTCCTCCTCCTCCTCCTGTTTCTTCCTCATCCTCCCCTTCTTGCTCCCCTATGCGTTCCCCGAAGTCTTTCCAAACCGACTCGGGGAACAACTGGCCCGATAGCTTGGCCAAGCTCTGGCCCAGCTGTCGGCCACAGAGGCGCTTCCAAAAAGGCAGGGTGCGGCGGTGATTCGCCGTAATTAGGCGTCTTCGATCCGCCGCCCCCTGTCCATTCATCGCAGGGGTGCCTGGCGTGCTAGGCCCTTTCGGTTTTGGTTTGGGTCCTTTTCCACAAGAACTCCCCCCTGAGACTTCGGCCCGCCCCGCCGGCTGGCTTCAGGCTGGCCCAGGACGGCCCAGGAGATGGAGGGCAAACTGAGGCCCTCGGGCTGGCTTGGGGTGGTTTGGTGGGTGGCGCTTTTCCACAATTCTGAGACTGCGGGACGGGAAAATGACAACAGCCACTGCTTCTTGTCTGCGCCGCCTTCCAGCTGGCCGAAAAAGAAGCAGTGGTTGTGGTCATTTCCCTGGTGCCAAGCTCAACGAAAATGACCACAACCACTGCTTCGTTTCTGCAGGCTGGAAGGCGGCAACAAAAGAAAAGCAGTGGCTGTGGTCGTTTTCACGCCCCGTAGACACGGCGCACGGCACGCGCACGGCACGGCCCACGCCACGACTGCACGCCGGCACGACGGCACGCGCACGGCACGCGCGGGCACGCGACGGTTGCACGCCCGGCGCGCTCCGGCGCGCAGGCGGGGCAAAACCCCGGGCACGGCAGCGCGCCCGCGGCACGGCCAGGACGGCGCGACGCGCAGGCACGGCGCGCGGGCGGCGCGGCTGCCGCGCCCCAGACCACAGGCCTGGGGCGCGGCACGGCGCGCGGGCGCGCGGGCACGGCGCGGACAGGGCACGGCGCGGTCGCGGCGCGCGGGCGGCGCGGCTGCTGCGCCCCCGACCACAGGCAGGGCGGCGCGCGGGCACGCGGGCGCGGCGCGGAGATGGCACGCGGGCGCGGCGCGGGCAGCGCGGCGCAAAGCACGGGCACGGCATGGCATGGCACGGCACGGCGCGGCAGCACGGCACACGGGCACGGCGCGGACACGGCATGCGGGCGGCGCGTCTGGAGAAGTCCAGCACGCAGAACGTGTCCCTGCGACAAGGAACTGGGCCCCTAACGCACTCGCCGCCTGCGGACGGTGTGCCCGGGAGTACGTAAAAGCGCATGCAATTTTGCAAGTACTGCGAGGTCAAATGTGCGAGTGCGGGTACATGGATATGGATGGCTGCCTGTACGAGGATATGCAAGAGGCCGCTGTGCATGCGTAATGAGATGCATGGGAGCGGCAGTGTGAGTGCCAGGGGAAACAAGGGGATAACTGTGTGAACGTGAGGATACACAAGTAGACAGCTGTTGTTGGTTCGACATTGCACAAATTAAAGGATGCGTGAGCGCGAGGGTCTGCAAACGCACTACACTGCCAACGTGGGCATCGACAAGCGACAGGACATCGGCACAGCAGGGCGCTGAACATGAGAACGCCGAGACGTTCACGATTCAGATAATGACGCACCATCCCTATGACGCCTCCTTGAGCGAAGAAACGCGTCCTCCAAGCAGGTCCGAGATGGGGACGAGATCATCCTTTTTGGTCGAGCAGGAATACTGCACACCAGCATAAGAACGGCCACTGAGAGCGGCGCGGATGGTGCCGCGCCGGACTGAAGCGCGGCGTCGATCGCCAGGGGCACCTGCTGGGAGAGGAGGGGTGGCGGGACGAACAGAAGAAGCCACGAGTTCTACCCGCCTGATCTGCCTGATCTGGTTCTGCCACGCGTTTTCTGCTCCTAGCTTCCCTCCTGCCAATCTCTGTCGTGCTCCATCCTTCTCTATCCTCCATTGTACCTTGTCTCCTCCCTTCCCTGTTTCGGGGGCTGCGCCAACTGCGCATGGCAGGTAAGGAAGATATGCCCCAAGGGGGGTATGATCGAAGACGATCGAAGACGAAGAGGACGGGTACCGATGGTTTGGGGTGTACATGGTGAGTGACACGCGAGCAGAACTACCAGTCCTAAAATGATTGTTGCTTCTGTTTTGTTGTCGTCTTCCACCCCGCGGCCCACCCGCGACCCGCCCGCGACCCATCCGCGACCCACCCCGGCGACCCACACGCGACCCGCCCGCGACGCCCCCACATCGCATTCACTGAAAATCTGCGCCTGCGGCGGGCTGGTTGTGCGATGGTAACAAATAGGCGCCTGCGGCGGACTCCACGAAATCGGTGTTCGAGCCCTGCAGACTGCCGATGACCCTACCCCCCGCTTCTCACTCTTATCCGCAACTGCTGGGGCACTGCTATGGCTTCTCATGATTCGTCTCTCTTCTCTGCTAGCCCCCCTCCAGAAGCCTCACACATGTGGTCTGAGCAGATGGGGTCGGAGGATTACGCCGCATCGCCGATGCATCACCGATACATCAACAATACATCAATTACATCAACAATACATCGACGACGTCGGAGTGGAGACACTTTTAGAACAACATCGAGCCGCATCGCTGATGCATCGGCGATGCGACGCGATCCTCCGACCCTGTGCGCTCTGAACCCATCTTGACGAACCAATAACACACACACACACACACACATACCCATAGGGGGATCGGAGAGGGCTGTGGGTGCGTGTGGTCGGATGGGGGTCCCCGCTCGAACGGGAGCTTTCCCCAGGGTCCGACAGCCCGCACCCACACCCATAGCCAGTCCTCCTCCCAACGACCTCCCCATGGGTCTGGGCGTGCGTTGACACATAATCATTCCTCCTCTAGAGGGACGTGCCTGACTGAAGGGCCTAGAGCACCCTCGCTGCGAGGCGGGGATATGTCCACATCCACCGCACGTGGAAACGACGTCCTGGGACCCAACGGGCGGCGCCCAACGGGAAACGGACGTCCAAGGGTTGGACGCCCGAAATATCCGGGGTAACTCGGGTCCGGGGTAACTCGGGCTTGGGTTCCCGACAAACGAACCCGAGTTGACCCTGACCCGAGTTACCCCTGATGATCCGGGGCTCTGGACGCCCGAAATATCCGGGGTAACTCGGGTCTGGGATAACTCGGGCTCGGATTCCCGAAAAACGAACCCGAGTTGACCCTGACCCGAGTTAATTACCCCTGATGATCCGGGGCTCCGAAAGGGTGTGTGTTGTTCGTCCGTCACAGTCTGGGATGCCCGCGCCCTCTCGGTCCGACCTCGGCCCCCGTGGCGGCCGAGGGGGGGAGCGCGCGCGGGCACGGGGCACGGGCGCCGGGAGAGGCCGCCCTGCGCCGGCCCTGCAGACGTGCTGCCGCGGATCTCTGCGCGGATCTCTGCGCGGATCTCTGCGCGGATCTCTGCGCGGATTTCTGCGCGGATTTCTGCGCGTATCTCTGCGAGGAGGAGGAGGGGGAGGAGGACGAGGAGGAGGAGCAGGAGGAGGAAGCGGCGAGCGAAAAACGAAGCGACTTTCGCGCGGATTCGTTCTGGTCTTCGTTCCTGGTCCAAAGAGAAAACTCCGCGCGGAATTCACTTCGAAATCCGGAGCGAACTTGACCGGGACTTTCCAGGCCCATCCTGTCGTTTTCCAAACGAAATCCGTTCTGCGATGTTGGCGCCATGACAAATATCCTCTATCCTGCTCGTCATCCGCACCACAACCCTGCTACTACGACCGCTATGAGAAGGCGGCCCTCACCTGGCCGCCCCGCCGAACTCACAAGACGCGTCCAGCGCTATGTTGCTCCCATCGTATAATTTCGAACACTCAAACCAGTACTGCAGATTTCGTAATAAAAGGGAGGGGGTCTGGACCCTCCAAGACAAGCCATTTCAGACCCCCCCCCGTGGGAGAACCCTCCAAAACATCGTCCCCAGACCCCCCCAGGCCCTCCAAGATAGCTTGGAAAAGACCCCCCCGAAATGAGACAATGAGACCCCCCTCCCTTTATTACGAAATCTGGAATATCGAAACAGTGTCGAACGAGCATCGCCTCCCAAACCCCCACACGTGAAAACCCTCCAGTTCCGGTAATTCCTTGGCGCTCGAAACTTTTCCTGGCAGTCAAGGCTACATCAGAAGTCCAGCGACACATGGCGGGGCTCCGGAACCCCTGAGGACCAAAAGGTGCCCATCCCTCGGGGGCGCACTTTCTACATACGCCGGCTTCCGCCGCCCTTCCGTCCGCTTCCGCCGAGGAAGAGATGCCAACGCCTCCGGTCCTGGAGTGCAAGGCGCTTCCTGGAGCGCCTCGCGTCGAGATGGGGAAGGGAGACCAGGAGGGGAGGGGCCAGGACTCAGGCGGGGAATGGGGGGAGGAGGAGGAGGAGGAGGAGGAGGAGGAGGAGGAGGAGGAGGAGGAGGAGGAGGAGGAGGAGGAGGAGGAGGAGGAGGAGGAGGAGGAGGAGCCGCCGCCCCCACGGGTTCAGCACTCCCTGGGAGGCCGCCGTGGTGCCGAGCCCCCCTGCTGCTCCTCCCCCCCCCCGAGCGGCGAGCACCGCGCCGGCTTTGAAGCCCGTGACGCCGAGGGCGGGGGCCGTCTCCAGCTGCCTCGAGGACCTGCTCGCCGCCTCGGCCATGAGCGCGACCACGGAGCCCCTCCTGAGGACTTCTCGAAGGATTGCAAAAAAAACCTTCGAAGGATTGCAAAAAAAAAAACCTTCGAACGAAGGATTGTAAAAAAACCCTTGAACGAAGGATTGCAAAAAAACCCTTTAACGAAGGATTGCAATCCTTCGATGCCCACCCGATTGCAGTCTGGATTGGCCCACTGGACGACTGGCGATGGGGCTCGCCACTCCGAATGCGTCCAGCAACGGGGCACCACTCCGAACAAAATCCATCACACCGTGAGACCGTGTCCGTTCATGGAACATTCGCCGCCGCCTCGACACCAACATCGATCGGCACAGTGGCCACCAACAAAGCTCACAGAGAACGACAATGATTCCCCGGGCCATCGGCGCTTAAAACGACTGCCCCACCCCAAACGCCTTACAACGACTGGGAACTGCGAAGGGGGGGGGCACGTGATGGAGACAGCTTAAAGAATCCCGCCAGACAGCCATGGCCCCACAATGACAGCTCTAAGACTCCGAACAAGCCACCAAAGGCTCCCAGCAGGCCAATCGGGAGGCTTCCATTGTGCGAGTCAGGAGGCTTCCAGGGTGCCCCTGGGTGAACCTTCCCCCGCCGAAGTTTGTCTGTCTGCAGCCTTGCTGCATTACTGACGGACGCGTGGGCAGAATTTGAGTTTGAAGAATTGAACTCGGACGCGCATTCGTAAGTCAGCACGGGGAAGAAGAGCGAGACGGGAAGGGGAAAGGGGGGGAGAGGGAACAAGAGGGATAGAGTTACCCAGTCGCCCACTGTTGCCTCGGGCGCCCCCCGCGTCTGCGGCAGGCCCATTTGTTAGGGGCCCCGTCCGCATCACACACCAATAGTCTGACCAGCGAGGCGTCGCGTCGCGAAGGTGTCCTCCTCGTATGAGGCAACACCGAAATACTGAAAACTACATGCGCAGATGCTCTCATTCGATTGGTTCGCTACCCTGACTCGCCCAGCACAGCTTCCACTGGGAAGAGTATCCTAGGCCGAACCGACCAGACAATTTCAGTCTGGTCAATGCGCACATTGGGTCAAACCTCGAGCCTTGCTCAGGACGTTGTTGGTCGACGCGCGGTGACCTCGTTGGCGCTCTCGACACACAGCGGCCATCAGGTACCCGCTCAAACAGAAGGCACGGCGCAGTGATTGAAATTCGCCCCACAAGGCGAACCAAACATGGGAGTTCAAGAAGGAAGTCGAGGACTGGAATGTCCGTCGACGATACATTGTTTTTTCGTGGCCATGTTTCCAGGGGTCGACAAATCAATGCTCTGTTGTGGCATTGGTGATCCTCTGGTGCCCCTAAAGCGCGCGATCGCCTCGTTCCGAGTGCTCGTTCGACGCGTATAAAATCTTGGCGATCTCGACCGCTGCTGTCTTCGCACATGCAGTGGTCGACTCCCTCGCCCTCGTCTGCCCATCCTCTACCGAATCTGCTGGGGTCCCGCACAAGACGCCCGAGCTGGCCGCGCTCTAAGCGCGCGGCCCACCTCCGAAGAGGGCGCCCGGAGGGCCCGCAGGAATCCACGTGCACCTGGCCCGTACCACACACCTCCGGCCGGAGCCCGAAAAAAAAAAAAACAGCGAGTGCAGCGCGGAGCCGCCACGGCTGCATGGGGCGCCCCGGCAGCCAGCCAGAGGACACGGGCGCCGGCGCCATAATTACCCAGTTGGCGAGTGGCCCGCCGGCCCAACGAAGCGATGGACTACTCCAGGTTTCGTAATAAAGGGAAGGGGGTCTCATTTCGGGGGGGGGGGTCTCTTTCAGGCTATCTTGGAGGGCCTGGGGGTCTGGGGACGATGTCTTGGAGGGTTCTCCCACGGGGGAGGTCTGAAATGGCTTGTCTTGGAGGGTCCAGACCCCCTCCCTTTTATTACGAAATCTGGAGTGCCCACAACAACATCGGGATTTCTGTTCCCCCCCCCTCCGAACGTTAGGAAGCCCCCGTGAGGTAACTCCTTAAAGGAGCCCTTCCAGGGTGGATCCGGGGGCCGGATCCTACACTCGGCCAGCTAGGCCGAGCGGCAAGAGAGCCTGTCCCCAACCTGCGTCCAGCAAGGGTGACGATCGGGCTGCTGCCCGCCTGCTTTCCAGAGACATAAAACAGGGCCAGGATCGGGATAAATCGCTCCAGAGCGTTCCGGAGCGCTCTCAGAGCGTTCCGCAACGCTCTGGAGCGGCCGCGGCGCCCAGTACATCCTCCACACCCGCCGATTCTCAGAGATTTTTCGAGTTATATCCCGATCCGAGCTTGTCCCGATCTTCGCGTCGTTTTTTAAGACGGCCGAAGCCCTCTGTGGCACAGGCGCCAGCCTGTCTCGAGGCCTCCACGAAGTGCTCTTGGAGGGCCTGGGGGTCTGGGGACGATGTTTTGGAGGGTTCTCCCACGGGGGAGGTCTGGAATGGCTTGTCTTGGAGGGTCCAGACCCCCTCCCTTTTATTGAGAAATCTGGAGTACCCACAACAACATCGGGATTTCTGTTCCCCCCCCCTCCGAACGTTAGGAAGCCCCCGTGAGGTAACTCCTTAAAGGAGCCCTTCCAGGGTGGATCCGGGGGCCGGATCCTACACTCGGCCAGCTAGGCCGAGCGGCAAGAGAGCCTGTCCCCAACCTGCGTCCAGCAAGGGTGACGATCGGGCTGCTGCCCGCCTGCTTTCCAGAGACATAAAACAGGGCCAGGATCGGGATAAATCGCTCCAGAGCGTTCCGGAGCGCTCTCAGAGCGTTCCGGAACGCTCTGGAGCGGCCGCGGCGCCCAATACATCCTCCACACCCGCCGATTCTCAGAGATTTTTCGAGTTGTGACGAGCCGATGTTGTCCCGACCTTCGCGCCGTTTTTTAGGACGGCCGAAGCCCTCTGTGGCACAGGCGCCAGTCTGTCTCGAGGCCTCCACGAAGTGCTCTTGCAGTCCGCCGAAGGGGATCGTTCTTTACTGCCCGGGGGGCCCGGGAGGGCAGCGGGAGAGGCGGAGGCGGCTAGGAAAACCTCAGTGCCCTCCTCCTCCTGGGGCAGGCCATGGGGGCACACAAGCCCGGGGCGTCGGCGAGGCGACCACCGATGAGAGGCCCGCGTCTGGCCCCAGCGCTGTTCTGGCAGCAGCGGGCTCGGGGCAAAGGGGGCCCGCTGCTCTGCCGTGGTTGTGCTGGCGCCGACGTCTCGCCGCTCGCCTCTGCGGAAGCACTGCTCTCCGCCGTTCCGGCCCGAGCAGTGCTGTCCTCCTCCTCCTCCTCCTCCCTCCTCCTCCTCCTCCTCCTCCTCATCCTCCTCCTCCTCCTCCTCCTCCTCCTCCTCCTCCTCCTCCGCCTCCTCCTCCTCCTCCTCCTCCTCCTCCTCCTCCTCCTCCTCCTCCTCCTCCTCCTCCGCTTCCTCCCCCCACTCCTAGCCCTTTCGATCAGGGTCGGCGGCACCGGCCGTCAGGCCTCTCCAATGCTGCTCTCCGCCATTCCGGCCCCAGCAGTGCTGTCCGACTCGGCATGCTTGCGCACTGCTGTCCTGCACAGTTGGCCCCCTTGCGTCCTTTCGGGTGCTGGGCCTCAGGGCGTACCCTCTATCCCTCTCTCTCTCGTCATTCTCCCCCCTCCCACCCGTGAGAAAAACTCGTTCCCCGGTTGAGCGACTCGTTCCCTCGGTTGAACGATTCGTTCCCCGGCGGAAGTTCGAAGTGTTTTCTCAGAGGATGGAACTTCTGAGAGGGATCTCGGCGGCCGCCAAGAAGCTTCTTGGCGGGCCTTGAGAGGGTTCTTGGCGGCCCCTGAGAGGGTTCTCGGCGGCCCCCAAGAAGATTCGCGGCGGCCCCTGAGAAAGTTCTTGGCGGCCCCCAAGAAGGTTCTTGGCGGCCCCCAAGAAGGTTCTTGGCGGCCCCCAAAAGGTTCTTGGCGGCCCCCCAGAAGGTCAGTGGCGGCCCTGAGAGGGTTCTTGGCGGCCCTTGAGAGGATTCTTGGCGGCCCCTGAGATGCTTTGTGGCGGTTCCCGAGAGGTTTCTTGGCGGCCCCTGGTAGGGTTCTTGGCGGCCCCTGAGAAAGTTCTTGGCGGCCCCTGCGAGGGTTCGCGGCGGCCCTTGAGAGGGTTTTTGGCAGCCCCTGAGAGGGTTCTTGGCGGTCCCTGAGAGGGTTCTTGGCGGCCCCTGTGACAATTCTTGACAGCCCCTGAAAGGTTTGTTTGGCGGCCCCCTAAGGCTAGCTTGGCGTCCCCTGAGAGGCTTCTTGGTGCCTGGCGGCCCCTGAGAGACCTCCTGGCGACCCCTGAGAGGGTCTTTGGCAGCCTCTGAGAAGGTTCTTGGCGGTCTCTGAAGGGTTCCTGGTTGCCTCTAAACAGGTTCTTGGCAACCTCCTATCGGCAGCTTCTGGCAGCCCGCATCGATGCTTGTGAGAGGCTTCTGCTAACCCTCCGAGAGGCCTCCTAGAGCGCTCGTGGAGGCCTCTGAAGGCCCTCAGGATGATCTCCCTCTGAGAAGCCTCTGAGAGCTCTCAGAGATGCCTCCGAGAGGCCTCTGAAAGGCCTCTGGTAGGCCTCCGGATAGATCCTCGAGACACCACTCGGAACCCTCTGAAAGCTCTGTGGGAGTTGTCTGAGTCATCTGAGAGCCGTCTGAAGAGCTTATTGTGGCTAGGTGGCCGCGGCGGCACTCCTTCGGCTGCGCGCGTTCCCGGTGGGCCACTGTCGCGGGCGGAGAAGATGCGCATGCGCGCTATCCCCATCGTTTTCGCCGCCTGGAAAAAAAGGAGCCGCCCGCGCCTCCTCTGGGCCTTCTCTGGTTGCCCCCATCAGCCCCCAGAGGCTTCGGGCCCCGCCTCGCACGGCGCCTCCCTCTGGGATGCCTCGAGAGGACCTGGAGCGGTGCTCAAGCGAGAATCCCGTTTTTGAAAGAGGTGCCGCCCTCAACCTCCCCCTCTGGGCCTTTTCTGGTCGCCCCCTATCAGCCCCCAGGAGCCTGGGTCCCCGCCTCGCACGGCGCCTCCCTCTGGGATGCTTCGAGAGGACCCGAAGTGGAGCTCGAGCGAGAGCCCAGTTTTGAAAAGGAGCCGCCCGCACCTCCTCTTCTGGGCCTTCGCTGGTTGTCCCATCAGCCCCCAGAGGCCCCGGGCCCCCCTCGCATGGCGCCTCCCTCTGGGATGCCTCCAGAGGGTCCCTGTTGCAGGCGAAACGCAAACAGGCAAACCAACCTTCAGACCGACAGTGCGTCAGAGCAAACGATCCGGTGGCAGCAACATTTAAACTCGAGCAGAACTAACGAACAAACGAGCAAACGAGCAGGCAAGCAGAACAACCAGCAGGCGATTAGAGCAAACGAGCAGGCGACTGACGGCGGCAACGACATTACCCCGCGCCGCGGGTCCCCTTGCAATCACGATTCTCAGCACTGATGGTGATGGTGGATTTCTGGGGCTCGTTCCTGGGTTGCGAGCTGTTGTGCTCGTGGTTGGTTGCGAGTCGGTGCCCCACCTCCTCCTCCTCCTCCTCCTCCTCCTCCTCCTCCTCCTCCTCCTCCTCCTCCTCCTCCTCCTCCTCCTCCTCATTTTTGTTTCCCCTCATCGTCCTCGCCGTCCCTCTCCTCTTCAAGCTCTTCCTCCCCATCCCGTTCCTCCCCCGGATTTCCGGCTGTTCTTCCTTCAGCCCATCCACCTCCTGTTCCTCTTGCTCTTGGTCCTCATGATGTTCCCCCTCCTCCTCCGCCTCCTCCGCCTCCTCCACCTCTTCCCCTCCTCCTCTTCCTCCTCTCCTCCTCCTCCTCCTCCTCCTCATCATCATCAGCATCATCATCCTATCCTCCTCCTCCTCCTCCTCCTCCTCCTCTCTCCTCCTCCTCCTCCTCCCCTCCTCCTCCTCTCCTCTCCTCCTCCTACCCTCCTCCTCCTCGATCATCTTTCTTTTTCCTCCTCCTCCTACATTTCCTCCTCCTCCGCCCCTCTTCCTCACTTTTTGTCGTCCACATCTCCTCCTCCTCCGCCTCCTCCTCCTCCTCCACCTCTTCCCCCTCTTCCTCCTCCTCCTCCCTCCTCCTCCTCCTCCTCCTCTTCCTCCTCTTCCTCCTCCTCCTCCTCCTCCTCCTCCTCCTCCTCATCCTCATCCTCCTCCCCGCGATGGGTCCATCGTGCGCAACAGTTTTCGACGATTCAGAAGCGCAGGTTCTCCAGCATTGAGAAGAGCAAAGCCGTTGCCACGCACATACCAGCACAACAACATTTCTGACGAACTCGTTCCCCAGTCGGATTCATGTTGTTTCGGCGGCAACGTAAGTGGCCACGTGTCAGGGGCGAACTCGTGTTTATGCTTGCTCCGACATCTTAACAAAACGGTTTCAATTATGAGCTCCGCCAGGGAAAGAGTTCTTTCAAGTTGGTGTTACTTCCGCCGGGGAACGAAACGAACAACCGGGGGACGAGTCATTCAACTGGGGAACGGGTCGCTCGCCCCACAGCACCCTCTTCTCCGCCCGCTTGCAGTCCACACCCTGCGTATACTCCTCCACTGGGCGACAACAAGCGGTGGACCTCACAGCGGGCCGCCAAGACGGGAAAGGACCAAACCACCCACAAACAAACACGAGGGATGGAATAAGTGGCAGGCTTCTGTGCCTCACTCGCGTTGCGTCCAACTCCTCCCCTCCGCCTCCTCCTCCTCCTCCTAATCCTCCTCCACCACAACCACCACCTCATCATCAGTAGATTATGTCTCTTCCTCTTCCTCCTACTCCCCCACTTTTTCCCCCCTACCAGCCCAGCCCATCCCCTCTCTTGTACCTCCCCTCTGGTCTGCATCCACCATCGGTCCTGACTCCAACACCGAAAGAACTTCCTCTCTTTGAGGTGTCCGTGCTGGCGAGGACTGGCATGGGTGATGATCTCGCGGAAGTCGGCAAGGCGGTAAGCTGCATGCCACAACGGGGGCAGACCTGGCAGGCGGAAGGATGTGTTTCGCAAGGGGTCTGTGGGCACTGCCACGTCGTTATGCCTTTCCCTCTCTTTCTCTCCCTCTCCATCGTAATCGTTTCTCTTTCTCTCTCTCCCTCTCTCTCTCTCTCTCTCTCTCTCGCTCATTCTCTCGCTCTCTCTCTCTCTCTCTCACTCTCTCTCTCTCTCTCTCTCTCTCTTTCTCTCTCTCTCTCTCTCTCTTTCTCTCCCCCCGCCACGACCCCGAGAGCTCCCATAAAGGACTGGCACCCGCGAGCGGGACCCCCGGGGCGGAGGGAATGGTCGATCCGATCGCACCCTCGCGCCAGGGACACCGCCGCCTTTGGCGACGGGCCCCACATGAATTACTCATTGACTACTAATCAGGAGGAGAAGGAAGAGGAGGCGAGGAGGAAGCAAGGGCGGCCCAGCAGGGGCAGGGAGAGAAAGGAAAGGGGCGGCCGGGTGCTGGGGCGACTGAATCGGTGGTGATAGTGGCAGCGGTGGTGATCATGGCACCGTCGCGCTGGCCGTGGTCGTGGTCGCAATGCTGATCGGCGGCGGTCGCGGTGGTGAATGTGCCGGCGCTGGTCGTGGTCGCGGCGTCGGGGGTCGCGAGGGTCGTCGTGTTCAGAGTCGTCGTCGCGGTGGCGGTGACGGCAATGGTTGTTTCGTGCTGTTGGCGGTCGTGGTGGTCTGGGTTCGTGGCTGTGGTCTCGGCCGCTTGTGGCGGCCACTGCGCCGGCGGCGATTGCGGTGGACCAAGCGGAGGCGGGGGGCTGCTCGCCCAACGCCCGAGTGCGCTCAGCAGCATTCCAGCACCACCCCTTTGGAGGGTTTTGCTGATCTGCCGCCAGAGGCTGCCCAGCAGCTCGGAGCGCTCGCCGTCGTCTAGGTCGGTTCCGTAGCTGCGGACGAAGCCGGCGGCTTCGTCGCTGGGCCGGCCCTGTCTCGAAGACGAGGGGGGTCAGCTCGCCCCCAGGAGGGGGCACCGCTCCCTCTTCTATTCCACCATCTGGACGGCCGCCAAACCGTCTCTGTCTGCCCAGGCACCCCTGCGCGGAGCGTAGGTTGAGTGTACGCAGGTGGTTGCCCTATCGACGTAGACGCGGCGCCCATTGGCCGGGTCGTTGGTGGAGAGGTCGAGGACGGCATGCTGCAGCACCCCAGCGCGGGGGCGGCGGCGATCCCAGGCAAGGACGGCCTGCTACGCGGGCGCCGCGAAGCCTGTGAGCTCCTTGCGCTTCGCCGAGCGCCAGTCGCGACAATTGTTGCGGCGCTGGTTGCGCGACGCGTCCACCTCGCACTTCACTGCGCGCCAGCCGCGCGGGTCGAGGGCCTCGCTGCAGAAACTTCCATCCTCGCGGCGGCGCTGGCAGCGGGAGCCAGGCGGGCAGACCGTCACGCAGAGCCGCCGCTTGAGGTCGCCGCAGAAGTGCCCATCTGGCTGGCGGGGGTCGCCCGGCTGGCGCGGGAGGAGCAAGCCGCCTGCTCCGGCGCCCCCGTTCTCGCGCAAGCGGAGGCGCCGGTCCTCGTCGAAAGTCTGCAGAAATTTCGCCCGGTTGGCCGCGGAAGCAGCTTTGGCCCAGTGCCCCTGAAGCTTCGGTTGCGGGTTTGCAGTGCATTTGATCCACTCAAAGGGCGCCTGCAGAACGCCAGCAGCTTGAAGCGTCGCCTCTGCCTGGTCGAGCGTCCTCTGCGCCCTCGGGCAGCGTACCCAGGAATCTTCAAGCGAGTTGGCCCCGAGGCACCTCATGACGTCGTGGAGCAGGAGGGCCCAGCTGGCGGCGCACGCGGCGGGCGCCGTCAGGGCAGCCGAAATAAAAGCGCAGCCGCCGCCAGCGAGGCGCAGCGCGGCTTGGAGAAGACGCTGCGGGGCGTCCAAGGGTCCGCCGGCTAGCTACTCGAGGGAGCCGAAGAGGACTCGGTCCAGCTGCTCCGCCCAGTCCCCTTGCAGGTTGGCGCGGACGTGGCGCGCGACGCATCCGCGGGCGAACGTCTGCAGGAGCTTAAACGCCGGAGGCCCGCCTGCCGCAGCTCTTACAGGCGGGCGGCAAACGCCGCTGCCTTGGCCACGGCAACGATCCCGCCAAGGCCGGCGTGGTCGGTCACCCTTTCTCCCTCCTCGTCCTCTCCTCTCCTTCCCCGATCAAGCCATGGGGCAGTGCTTCCCAGGCGCGTGAGGTGGTCCACCCAGCACTCCTGAACGTTGGCCGGCAAGTGGCCGCGCCCTCCAGCGGACCACGCTTGGGTCTTGGTCTGGTTGACTGCAAGACCGCGCCATGTAAGGATGTCAATGGCAAACTGCATGGCTGCGTCTGCGTACTCTAGGGTGGCGAAGAGCACGATGTCGTCGAGGCAGCTGAACACCCGGCAAACAGGCGAGAGCGCCTGAAGACGCGAGTAGATATCGTCGAGCGCGTCTGCAATGCCAATAGCGAAGAGCGCCGGGGAGAGTCGGGCACCCCTGATCCACGCCCCTGCTGGCCCAGACGCTGTGGGTGCCGTCGGTCAGGTCGTTCCACCAGTAGTGCAGGGTGGTTCCCACGAGCCAGCGATGGGTGCTCTGGAACAAATGGGCGCCCTCCGCCGCGCTGTCGATCAACATGCCATGCGGGATGCTGTTGAAGGCGTTGGAGCAGTCGAAGGCCAGCGCGACGCCGAGGGGGCGTGCCTCTGAGAGGGCAGTGAGGCATTTCTGCACTGGCTCGCACCCCGCTTGCCGTCCGACGGCGCACTAGTGAAGGCCGACTGGTCCCTGCATGTCGTCGTCGTGGACATCGCAGGCGGCCCGCGCGGCAGGTCGGCGGAGCACGGGGCCGCAAGCGATCGGCCCGAGCGTGCCGTTGCGCTTGCGCTCGGCCAGGAATCGGGCGCCCAGGTTGGCGCGCGTCGCCTCCGGGCTGAGCTCGCCGAGCAGGAAGGCGACTGCGACCCTCGCGACCGCCTCGAGGGCGGGGGCGTCGGCCAGCAGCGCGCGCCAGCGCTCAAACCTGCTGCCGTTCGGCCCCAGGCCAGAGCGCCGCGGGCTCTTCGCCAAGCCTTCGGCCACGGCCACGGCCAGTGCTGCGCGAACGTCGTCGTCTGGCGCGGCTGGCGCTTGGAGGAGGCGTTGCTCTGGCCCCTCTGGGAAGAGGCTCTGGAGGCCGGCGTGGACGCCGGGCCCAGAGGCTAGCGCGCCGAGGCTGAACGCTCGCTGCATCGCCTTACTGCTGAGGTGCTCATCCAGTATGGACTCGACCGCCCGCGCGTCATGCTTGGCCGTTGGGGCGTTGCCTCCTCGTCCTCCTACGCCTCTCCTCGGCCCGCGGCTGCCGATCGTGGTGGGCTCGCGCCAAAGCCCTGCCCAGTCCCCCTGGTCGGTCATCCGCAAGCGTCGCGTAAGGACCTTGGTCGAACCACTCGAACTGTTCGCCTGTTGACCCCCGCGAACTGTCCCGGGCTTGAACAGCACGACTCTGTCAAAATTATCCCGGCAAAGCAACCTAACAGCGATGTGTAGAAGCATAGCTGGAAACATTGCCTTTGGTATTCATGTAAGAGTGCTGTTGTAGAATTCAGGTGTTCTCGCAGTCGCATTCGGATTCGCAGCGGCAGTCGCAGTGGCAACATCAGTCGCAGTCGCAGTCGCAGTGGCACTGCCAGTAGTTGCAGTAGCAAGAGCTACACTAGCAGCAGCAACAGCAGCAGCAGTAATAGTAACAGTAGTAATAGCAGTAGAAGTAGTAGTGATGGTAGTAGCGGTAACAGTGAAGTAGTAGTTGTAGTGGGTGGAGTGAACGAGTAGGAGTAATGGGAGCAATGGTAGTAGCAGTAGAAACACTAGTAGCAAGAGTAGTACAAACGAGACACTGCTATCAATCAGCCCATCTTCGAACGAGACACTGTTATCAATGGGTGTACTTTCGAACGACCCACGGCTTTCGATAACTGCATCTCCAAATGAGATGTTTGTATCTATGCATTGAAGTCGAAGCGAGACACTGCGATCAATGGATGTAGGTCCAAACGAGACACTGCTATCAACCGATTGAGTCTCACACGATACATTTGCATCAGTGGTCTTTAGCCCCAAAACGGATTTCAATGTATTCGGCTTGAAGCGAGACACTGCTATCAATGGATGTAGGTCCAAACGAGACACTGCTATCAACCGACTGAGTCTCAAACGATACATTTGCATCAATGGTTTTTAACCCCAACATGGATTTCAATGTGTTCAGGTCGAAACGAGACACTGCTATCAATGGATGTAGGCCCAAACGAGACACTGCTATCAACGGACGGAGTCTCAAACGACACATTTGCATCAATGGTTTTTAGCTCCAAAATGGATTTCAACGTATTCAGGTCGAAGCGAGACACTGCTATAATGGATGTAGGTCCAAACGAGACACTGCTATCAACCGATTGAGTCTCAAACGATGTGTTTGCAACGCTCGGCACGCTCTCCCTAAAGCGCTGGTGTGTACCATCGCTGGCACAGCAGCACCACTGCATCTAGGATGCAGACGGAGGAGCCCCGTATCTCACGACGCACGGGTACACACGAGCGCAGGCCGAGAAGCAGCACGCGAGTGCAGGCTGAGAAGCACCAAGCGGGCAGGCTGAGCAGCACCGCCACAAAGCAGCCTGTGTCTCACAGTTCCTCAAGCTCGTGCAGGCCAGCCTAGCTCTTGTCGGGCTTTCGCGCAAGCGATCTTCGTCGCGGCAATCTTGTCCGTGAAGAGCTCGGCGAAGGCCTTGGCGATCCGTTCCAGGGGGCCGGATTCGATGATGCTCCGGTCAGGCAAGCCGTGGCTCAAGAGCTGGCCGAAGCTCCTGGGCCGCGACAGGCTGACGTAGTAGGCCAGCCAAATGGACTCTTTCTTGAGTCCTGGCGGAAACGTCCAGTGCACGATGAAGCCTGGGTCCGCCGTCTTGCCCTGCACGATGACGACACAGAACAAACCGGGAATCGGATGGCGAGAAATTTGACGGAGACATCCAGTAAGCAAAATGTGGCCCGGGAATGGAGTTCTGGGAGCTCGAAGAAGACGAAGTGGCCTACAGTTGGCTCCGGACATCCAAAATGTAGCCCGGGAGTGGAGTTCTGGGAACTCGAAAACCACGAAATGGCTTACAGTTGGCTCCGGGCAC
This sequence comes from Prorocentrum cordatum, assembly GCA_963575745.1. Lineage (NCBI taxonomy): Eukaryota > Dinophyceae > Prorocentrales > Prorocentraceae > Prorocentrum > Prorocentrum cordatum. Next base: position 14,685 of record CAUYUJ010006240.1, on the reverse strand, counting down.
CCAAAATGTGGCCCAGGAATGGAGTTCTGGAAACTCGAAGACCACGAAGTGGCCTACAGTTGGCTCCGGGCATCCAAAATGTGGCCCGGGAATGGAATTCTGGGAACTCGAAGACCACGAAATGGCTTCCAGTTGGCTCTGGGCATCCACGCCGGGAATGGAGTTCTGGGAACTCGAAGACCACGAAGTGGCCTACAGTTGGCTCCGGGCATCCAAAATGTACGCCGGGAATGGAGTTCTAGCAGCGCCAAGAGCGATTTTGCGAGGATGTCCCAAGCGATTTGGGCTTCGACGGCAGCCGCCCCGGGTCCCGCCCCGACCCCCCTGTGGAGTCATCTGCTGCTCTCTTTTGACACCACCAGAAACCTATCAGTCTTCGCTGTTAGGTAAAAACGTGAGAGCCTTCTCCGCCCGGGCCTGGGCAGCAGCATCGCCTGCAGTCCGCGCGTGCAGGAGGCGTTCGGCCAAGCGCCCGCGGAGCTGAGCCAGGGCCGCGCTCACGTTCGCCAGCACGTGGAGGATCGTGGAAACGTAGTGCTCCAGGGCGTCGTCGTCGTCTCTCTCTCTCTCTCTCTCTCTCTCTCTCCCTCTATATATATTCATATGAAGGTGTGACCTATTTTGCGTTGTATATCTATACGACCATCCTTCGGGTGGAAGGGTGGGGGGGAAAGAACCAACTGATGGCAAATGCGATGGGTGTCATGATGACGATGCTGGTGAAGCGCCTTCGAGTTAGCGACGACGCGTGATGACGACGTTGCGCTGCAATGTAGTGTCGCTATCGTCCCCGCTTTCGATCTCACTCGATCGATCCAAATATCGACCTCGCAACCAGTCTTAGCACCAATGGATTCAGCGATCGAGCCCACGATCGATCCCACTAGCGATCTCACGATGGCTTCCCCTATCGATCACACTATCGATTTCACAACCGATCTCACAACCAATGCGACGATCAACCTCACTGCCGATCTCGCTTTCGATCTCACCAGTCATCCCACTCTATTGGGGGGCGGAAAGATACGGATACGTGTTGTCCCCGGACCTCTCTTGGGGTGCGTTCTGACCAGAATTTCGCGGCGAATCCAGCGGTGACAACGAGGATTCCCCAGGAGGACCAGGAAAGGCCGAAAACGAAGGGGGACAACACGTATCCGTATCTATTTCTCCCCCGACTCTAGTAATCTCACTATCGATTTCACTATCGACCTCACTACCGATACCAAGGCGGGACACCCCCGGCACACCGCCCGGCCACTGCCGACGTGCCTCACCGACGGGTGGCCACCGCGCGCCAGTCGGGGGGGCGGAGGAGCGGTCCACGGCAGCCGAGTCGCCCTGGCGACGGCAGGGTCAGTCCTCTCGCGCGACCACGCCGCTTCGCCTCGCCCGCACGCGCGACACGCACACGAGACCGAGACCGGATTTCCTGGTGGGGGACTTTCCGTGACACTGCGATCTCACCCCCCAACCTCCGACATGGCTTGTTCTCTCTCTCTCTCTCTCTCTCTTTCTCTGGCCCTCTGTCGATGTATATGTGAATACACATGTGCATGAACCCTGCGCGACCCAAATGAGGCGAACACTTCTTAAGCAGCAGTATGTGGCATCGCTTGGAATTGCCTGGCATTGCTTGGAACTGCATTGAGTTGCTTAGCATCGCATGACCTTGCATTACCTTGCATTACTTGGCACTGCGTTGCATTCCGTGGCAGTGCTTGGCGCTGATTAGCATTGATTGGCATTGCTTGGCATTGCGCGCCATTGTGATGCTTTGCTTTGATGTGCATTGCTTGGCGTTGCGTGGCATTGTATGGCATCCGTTAGAAATGACTGGCAGTATCTGGCATTGATTTGAATTGTTTGGCATTGCTTGTCATCGTTTTGCATGAATTTGCATTATTGTGCGTTGCTTGGCGTTATTTGGCACTGCTTGCTTGGCATTACTTTGCACTGCTTGGCATCACTTGGCATATATTGGCATGTGTGTTGCATTGATTAACATTGCTTGGTATCTCTTGGCATGTGATTGCATTGCTTGGCATTGCTTGGCATTGGTTGGCGTCGGCATTGCTTGGCATGGCATTGCCTGGTATTGCTTGGCATCGCTTGGCATTGGTTGGCATGTCTTTTCATTGCTTGGTACTGCTTGGCATTGTGTGGCATTGCCTGAGACTGCTTG
>CAUYUJ010006240.1:7500-10000 GCA_963575745.1 Prorocentrum cordatum | reverse complement strand
CTCCTCCTCCTCCTCCTCCTCCTCCTCCTCCTCCTCCGCTCCTCCCTCCTCCTCCTCCTCTCTCCTCCTCCTCCTCCTCCTCCTCCTCCTCCTCCTCCTCCTCCTCCTCCTCCTCCTCCTCCTCCTCCTCCCCTCCTCCTCCTCCTCCTCCTCCTCCTCCCTCCTCCTCCTCTCCTCCTCCTCCTCCTCCTCCTCCTCCTCCTGCCTCCTCCAGCACCCGGGGAGGGGGCGCTCTCCGCGGCCCTCGCCCGCCCGCCGACGCTCCCCTGGCCGCACCGCGCCCGCTCTCCCTGCTCGGCGGCGGCGACAGGGGCGAGTAGCCCAGGGGCGGGCATTGCACGCAGTCGCCCGGGGACCTCTTCGACGACAGAGATCCTCGGCGCGCCTGAACACTACACGTCTTGGGAGGCCTGGAAATGGGCACCAACACCAAGACAGAGGGCTGCCTCCACAGGGGGGAGGTGATCCTAGATTTCGGTGTTGGTGGTAATATTTCGGCCACCTTGGAAGCCAGAATATTACCACCATCACCGAGATCGGCATCTTCTTCCCTCGGTGGAGGAACACCGCCGATCTCGGTGTTGGTGTCAACCTCTAGGCCTGCGACGTCTTGCTGCTTGCTCTCCCCTGGGCTGTGCGCCCCTATCGTCGCCTCGGACCTGCCGGGCCCGCCGGAGCAGGCCTGCAGCGCCGCGGCCGGCGAGCCGGGCAGCCCCAGCGGCGACAGGGGGGCCACGCGGTGGCTCGCCGGGGAGTCGGCCTCCTGAGAGGGAGAGGGCCCCGGCGGCAAGCGGGGGCCAGGCAGCCAGCAGCTCTCAGAGAGCTCCGGGCGGGGGCTTCTCGCCGTCTTCGGCCTCCTCCTCCTCCTCCTCCTCCTCCTCCTCCTCCGCCTCCGCCTCCTCCTCCTCCTCCTCCGCCTCCTCCTCTGCCGCCTCCTCTGCTCAGCCGTGCCCCCGGGGCTGCCACGAGATCATCGGCCCAGGGCGGGAAGCGCCGGCCGCGGGGGAAGGGTCGGGACTTCCAGGGGCCCCGTGCTGAAACAAAAAAACATGACGCTTGGAGGCCTGAGCATGAGCACCAAAACGCCAAAACAAGGGGTTTTGCCTCCATCAGGGGCAGCTGACCCTAGATTCGGGTGCTGGTGGCCATCTTGCGGTCACCCTGGGGATGCCCGAACCTGACCACCCTCACCGAGGTCGGGATCATCTTCCCTCGGTGGAGGCACACCGCCGATGCTGGTGTTGGTGTCAACCTCTAGGTCTCCGAGACGTCAGATGTCTGGGAGCGTAGCCCTGGGCACGAGTGGCCTTTTCGTGCGCGGCCTGCCGATCGCCGCGCGCGGTGCGACAACGGCGGCCTGCGCGCTGGGGTTCGGCCCCCCGCCCTGGAGCCCCCCGGGCCCCCCCCCCAGAAGCTGCGCAGCAGCGGTCGCTCTGGCACAGGGTCACTCCTGCGTGTGTCCAAGAAGTGTCCTGACCCCTGGGCCGCCCGCCCCGTCCTTACATTTTCCGTCGGCCGCACCCCTCCTCCCTCCTCCTCCTCCCTCCTCCTCCTCCTTCTCCCTCCTCCTCCTCCTCCTCCTCCTCCTCCTCCTCCTCCTCCTCCTCCTCCTCCGCCTCCTGCTCCTCCTCCTCCTCCTCCTCCGCCTCCTCCTCCTGCATGGTGGCACAGTTCGGCCTCTCCGGTACCCCCGTTCATGCCATCCATCGCCAGCGCAGTCACCCTTTGCCCAGCCGCCGACGCAACAAGTGTGTCCGAGAAGCAGGGCGGCGGGGGGGCGGGGGGGCAAGTCTGCAGGCGTGCGTCTGGGCACCTTAAAAGCGGGCCCTGCCCCAGAAGCCAGGCACTTGGCGCGCCCGAGATCACTGCAGCCGTGGGTCGAAGCATCCTCCGTCCTCCGCTCTCCCGAGGTGGAACCCCCCGGACGTCCAGCCGCTCCACTTTTTCCGATGCGTGGGCCCTGGAGGTCTGGGCCACTTCCCTACGAGCCTCGATCGTTCGGGCACTGGTCAGAAGCGCGTGCTTCCATGCTGTGAGGGTGCTGCCAGATTTCGGACACCCCTGCGCCTGGGCCGAATACCGCATGCCAGCATGGAAGCAGCGCCCACCACGCAAGCACCGAAGCAAAAAACCGGCAACTCATTGTTGACGAGTCTCGTAGGGCCGGTGCTTCGTCCTAGGTCCGCCGAGGGCCCCCCGGGGGGCCGAAGACGGCAAAAAGCGGCTGCCCCAATGTGTCGGGGCGTCGGATCTCTGGGGCGCGCAGAGTGCTGGCCGGCAGCGCCCTGCTTCAGGGAGCCCCCCTGAGCGCTGCGAGGCGGGGCGCGGTCCACCCCCTGGATCGGGGGGCGGCCGTCGAGGGGGGGGGGGGGGCTCGCAGAGCATGGCGCGGTGTGCGTGTGCACGGCACAGGGGCGGCCAAGGGACACGCTGAAAGAAAAGAGGGGCGGCCTCGTGAAGTCCGGGGAGGCATCGTGGCCCCGACCATGCCACTCCCCCC
>CAUYUJ010006240.1:0-2500 GCA_963575745.1 Prorocentrum cordatum | reverse complement strand
CCACCCAGCGACGACATCGGCACAGCCGCCCAAGAACAACCCGAAATCATGACACAGCGCACCTCGAATCTAACGGATGACAAGAAAACTGCGAATTACCGCGTGTCTCAAGACTATAGCCCCCCCACGATAACCCCCCCTCACGTGCCCCCACATATGGCCTCAATGTCTGTTCGGGGGCCGCTCGAACCAACCGAAGGGCCGATGCATCGCGCATCGCGTCGTTTTCCATCAGTCAATGAGAATGCATCTGCAGCGCGCGCGCGCCGATCTCGAGGAGCCCAGCGGCATCTTGCGATGGCCACGCTCGCTTGGTTTACACGTTCGAAAAAAAAACAACAGTCAGCGAAACGATGAGCGCGCCGTGTAATTCAACTGAGCGTCTACGATCGGAAACCCAAACAACCAGTGAAAGGTAAATATTTCTGGTTCCGACAAGATGCTATCCAAAACGCCGCAAGAAGGGCAAGCACACGCCCAGATGGTCTCGAAAATACTTGAGATGGCCTCAAGATGCTTCAAGACGACCCAAGACGCCGAAAGAGGGCCCCTGATGATTTTGAAAAAGCGGTTGAATGATTGTCACGTTCTCGCCTTTTCGGGCGTCTGCAAGCCTCAAGCGGCGCGAGAGGGCCCCCAGACTGGCCCAAGACGGCCTAAGGTCCCCGATAGGACAGGGAGACGGCGCGAGAGGGCCCCAAGACAGCCTCAAAGGCCCCCAAGACGGCCAAAAAGAACTCAAGAGGCCTCAAGCCAGGTCAGACGAAGGCCCACGAGGGGGGGAACTCGCCGGAACCCGGGAGCCCTCCCCCACAAGATGGCGCCCAAGACCCCAAACGTGACCCCAAGGAGGCCCCTGGGAAGCCCCCAGGGAGAGCTCTAAGAAGCCCCCCCCCCCCCTGGAGTCCTGGCAAAGAGGCTCCGAGAGGCGGCGCCCTAGGCCTCCAGTGAGGCCCCCGAGAAACCCCGCAACAGGCGCAGAGGAAGACGAGGACGACTCGACAGCAACTACAGTCGGGGCGTTGACCTAAGGAACCCTAAATAAGGAACGAGGCCCCTTTCCTCCCATAAGTTAAACGTCGATTTCCCATGGAAAACCTCAGGAAAACCTGAGGCAAACAGTTAAACAAGCAAGGAACACCGAGCCCCTCCCCAACGAGAAGGGTTCCTTCTTCAGCGCCCCGACTGTGACACGACGGAAGTGGCAAACAACACACACGAAACGGAAGCTGCACAAAATCCTATTCTGGGGGTCGGCGGAATGGCGAAAGCATCTTGACTGGAAAAAGTATGACCATCGCGCGCGCTTCGCGCGAACTCGAGCTCTGCCTGTCTTGGAAGCCAGGGGGTGGAGGGGCAGTGCCCGAATAAAAGTAAGCCGTGGGTGTGTGAGCCAACGCGTTCGTTGCCGAAGGCGCAGATGGGTGCGCGGGTTGGGGCGATGGTGCACACAACTACATACATACAAGTACGTAGACATGCGTGCCATAATTTGTTGACCCCCTCGCTCCCCCGCCCTGGCGCACGGCCCCTTGACCTGACTTGACCCGCTCCCTCCCCCGAAAGAGCTCCCAGACGGCCCTCGGGGGCCGTCTGGGGGCTCTCTTGGGTGTGGAACAGATCTTGGGGAAGTCAGGAGGGCCTGTGGGGAGATCTTGTGTGTGGGCCACTGTGGACCTTTGGGGGGAATACTGGGGGCCTACTTGGGGCCTTCTTCGGGGCATGTTTGGGGGTCTTGGTCTTGAGGGGGAGGGCTCCCAGAGCCCCCCCTCTGGGCCTCACTTCGGGCATCTTGGGGGCCTCGTTGGTCGTCTGGGGGGCCTCTTCGGCCGTCCTGAGGCGGTCTTGGGCCGTCTTGGGGCCCTCGTGGGGGACTCTTGGGCCGCCATGGGGCGGTCTTGGAGGCCCCTTGAGCCGTCATGTACGAGCGGAGGACGGAAACAGCGAGAACGCGAAAACCCATGGATAATCAACAATGTCTGCCTATTGGGGACCCCTTGGAGGTCCTCGCGGGCCTCTCTTGGAGCTTCGAAGGGCCCCCCCTGGGCTGTCTTCATGCAATCCTATGCCGTCGTGCAGCCCTCTTGGGACCTCCTGGAGGGAACTGATGAATTTGAGGGCATCCAGAGCCGAGGGAGAGAGAGAGACCGGAGCAGTCTCCAGGGAGGCCCCAGGAGCGGGAGGTGCAAATTTGAAGGAGACCAAGGACACACAAATGAATGAACAATTACTACGACTACTACTACTACTTCTACTACTACTACTACTACTACTACTACTACTACTACTACTACTACTACTACTACTACTACTACTACTACTACTACAACTACTACTACTACTACTACTACTACTACTACTACTACTACTACTACTACTACTACTACTACTACTACTACTACTACTACTACGACTACTACTACTACTACAGCAACAACAACAACTACTACTACGTCTACTACTACTACTACTACTACTACTACTACTACTACTACTACTA
>CAUYUJ010006239.1:40000-55088 GCA_963575745.1 Prorocentrum cordatum | reverse complement strand
GAGGAGGAGGAGGAGGAGGAGGAGGAGGAGGAGGAGGGGGAGGAGGAAGGAGGGGGAGGAGGAGGAGGCGTGACCTTCGGTGTGCGGCTTGGGGGGCCGCGTGGGGGCCAACGTCCGAGCGCGCAGGCCAGCGCTGGGGCGGCGGGCCCCGCGGCCCAGCTCGAACATGCTCGACCCACGAATCTGTAGGGAAAAACGCACACTGTGGGAAAACACACACACACACACACACGCACACGCACACGCACACACACACACACAACAAACACACACACACACACACACACACACACACTGTGGGAAAAAAACACTGCGTTTTTCCCCACAGACACACACACACGCACACACACACACACACACACACACGCACGCACGCACGCACGCACGCACGCACACACACACACACACACACACACACTGTGGGAAAAAAAACACTGCGTTTTTCCCCCCCCCACACACACATGTGGGAAAAAAACACTGCGTTTTTCCCCCAGTGTGCTTTGTGTTTTTTCACACTGTGTTTTGTTTTTCCCACGGACTGTGTTTTTTGCCCCACGAAGCCGGAACGGAATATAGAAGTGTAGGGCATGGCAACGTTTCAAAGACACCTGCAAAACAAGCGTTTCGCTCGGGAAATCCTCAAACTGCAATTCGCCGGCCCTCTTCCGCCTCGTCATGTATCGCAAAAGAGATTCGCCGGCTCTCTTCGAACTTGGCACCGGGGATAAAACATGATCGACCCACGAACCGGGAAAGGAATATAGAAATGTAAGGCATGGCAACGTTTCAAAGACACCTGACTGGGCGACGGGCGAATGCAATGCGTAGTGTATCGATCTTGACGTACCGTGCCGAGGGCTGTGCTGTGCTGCGCCGTGCTGCACTGCGATGTGCCATGCCGCGATTGTGCTCTATAGTGTTGTGGATCGAGTCCTCCGTTGCATCCGAGTCCTGACCGAACTGATCTGGATCTTAAGCTTGAGCTGTCTGAGCACATAGTCCACATAGTAACTGCCCCAGAGCTAATTGACAGGGGAACATGTCAGGAAGACGCGCCGCGGAACGTCCCAAGGGACGCGCCAGGCGACGTGCCAGGGGACGTGCCATGGAGACGCACCGCGGGACGTGCCAAGGGGACGCGCTACGGAACGTGCCAATGGACGTGCCACGGGACGTGCCAGGGGACGCGCCGCGGGACGTGCCAGGGGGACTCGCCACAGGACACGCCACGGCGCGTGCCAAGGAACGTGCCAAGTTGCAATGCTGAGTGGGTGTATCGATCTTGACGTACCGTGCCGAGGGCTGTGCTGTGCTGTGCTGCGCCGTGCTGCACTGCGATGTGCCATGCCGCGATTGTGCTCATAGTGTTGTGGACCGAGTCCTCCGTTGCATCCGAGTCCTGACCGAACTGATCTGGATCTTAAGCTCGAGCTGTCTGAGAACATAGTCCACATAGTAGCTGCCCCAGAGCTAATTGACAGGGGAACATGCCAGGAAGACGCGCCGCGGAACGTTCCAAGGGACGCGCCAGGCGACGTGCCAGGGGACGTGCCACGGGGACGCACCGCGGGAAGTGCCGAGGGGACGTGGCCTGGACACGTGAAAACACGAGGTGCCAGCTCGGGACAACCATGTTAGATACCCCCTGGGTGGCCTGGACACGTAAAAACGCGTGGTTCCAGCTCGGGACAATCATGTTGGAGATCTCCCTGGGTGGCCTGAGCATGACAAAAGCACGTGGTTCCAGCTCGGGACAGCCATGTCAGAACCCCCCCTGCGTGACCTGGATACGCTGAATTCGCGCTCCCTCTCGAGACGTCCTCGCAATGTCTTCCCTGGAGAGGCCCCCAAAGCGCAACCCCCTGCTCAGAGCAAGAAAACATCACTTTTCTGTATTGGGACATGTGTTCGGGTAGCGCGTTTCGGCCCCGCGTGCGTTTCCTCATAATTCGGCGTTGGGCCCGACGCCATGTTAGATACCCCAACTCTGCAAAACCAGCGTTTCGCTCGAGACTTCCTCAACAAATTCTGAAAAACAAGCGTTTCACTCGAGACATCCCCCAACTCTGCAAAAGCAACGTTTCGCTCGAAACATCCTCAACAAATTCTGAAAAACAAGCGTTTCGCTCGAGACATCCTCAAAATTCAATCACCCGGCCCACCTCGACCTCGACAACTATCAGGAAGAGAATCCGCCGGCGCCCACCTCAGTCATGGCGCGGGGGACAGCTGACAAGCTAAAAGAGAACCCTGGGCCCACACCCTTTCCGGGAGAAGCGCCGCAGAGAGATGGGGTCCAGGGCCACGGCCGTGGTTCCCCACGATGCTGGATGTTTCTCCCGGGGTCGGATCTCAGGGACAGGCATAGACGTTCGGAGATCCGCATGGACTGCTCGGGTCAGTGCTGCCCAATGACGCTTGCGTCACGGGGGAATGTTTCACCGTGTTCGGCCTCATGGGGCCCTCGTTGGGCCCCAGGGCCTTCAAAAAAACAACTCAGGATGAAAAGCTGGTCTTGGGGGAAGGGTTGGGACTTCCAGGGACATCATGTTCTGTATACCATCTTATATTTAAACATATACATATGCATATGCATCTACAGTCACATATATGTATATGTCTAATCTACATCTACGGCTACATATACATCTACATATACATCTACAGCTACCTATATGTCTGCATCCAGATATGCATTGACACCGACAACCATATATACATATACATAGACATATACACATACACATACACATACACGTACACATATACGTATACGTATACATGTACGCATACATATACACATACATCTACTTAAACATGAACATATACATACGCATAAACATATACAAGTATAAATGCAAATGCAAATGCAAATGCAAATGCAACACCATATACATGTAAAGTTATACATACATATACATACACGTATCCATATACATATTCATATACATACACACATACGAATGCATATATATATATATATATATATATGTATATATATATATATATATATTCACATACATACACATATACATCTACACAAATATATGTATACATAGACATATACAAATGCATATACGCATGCATGCAAATAGTTATATTCCACATTTATACATATATACATAGATATACACACAGCTATATGCACAGATGGCCAGCCCCCCCCCCAGGGCCCCCCCCCGACCCCAATCGCCGCGCATTGTCTGTCTGTCTGTCTGTCTGTCTGCCTGTCTCTGTCTGTCTGTCTGTCTGTCAGTCTGTTTGTCTGTCAGTCTGTCTGTCTGTCTGTCTGCCTGCCTGCATGTCTGTCTGTCTGTCTGTCTGTCTGTCTGTCTCTCTCTCTCTTTCTCTCTCCCTCTCTCCCCCTCCTCCTCCTCCTCCTCCTCGTCCCCCTCCCCCTCCTCTTCCTCTTCTCCTTCCTCTCTCCTCCTCCTCCTCCTCTTCCTCTCCTCCTCCTGATGCTCCTCCTCCTCTTTTTTCCCCTCCCCCTCCCTCCTCATTATGCTCCTCCTCTCCATCCTCCTCCTCCTCTCGTCCTCCTCCTCCTCCTCCTCCTCCTCCTCCTCGTCCTCCTCTCCTCCTCCTCCCTCCCCCTCCTCCTCCTCCTCCTCTCATCATCATCATCATCACCATCATCAGAATCATCCTTCGTCAGGAAGGCTTACAGGAGGAGCGACCAGACCATGTTGTTCACATGTTTTGTGTTGGATTGAGATACCACTAAACACTGCTATTCACTGACTTAGTATGTTCCTGGTGTTCAGGAGTCCCACAAACTTGGTCGGGGCCTGCTCGAAGCTGTGGAGCTTTTGATGACCAACAAACATACCCTGCGACGTACGCAACCAAGTTGCACCAAGTGGCATGAGGAGTGGGCCAGTATTAGCAGGAGCGGCGGCAGCGCAGGCGCGGTGCTATGTTGTGCAAGCTACATGGGATGCGGAGTGTTGCACGGACAGCGATCACACGGACGAAGATTGGGACTCCAGGCTCGAAGAAACAAAGAGGCGAGAACGACGGGCAGGAGAGTGACGGAATTGTGGGGCCGGGGAGCCATCGCGACAGCAGCAGCATGGAGAAGGTGACAGGGGGACGAGGGTAACGATGAAAGTGGCAGCAAGAAACAGAAGACCCCCGCTGTTTTCAATAGATGGCTAAACATGCAGCGCTGCCGACGCCATACCGCCGCAGCGCTCCGCAGGACCATACCTGTTAATAGTTCGTGCAAGAAGCGAGCGACACCTAGCTCGCCCGCCAGTGTCTCCACCTCCTTCCTGCACCTTTTCAGTGCGGGAGCTGAACGCCCGCAGGCGCGCCGTCAAGTCTGCGGGCGGCCCGCGGGGAAGAATATCAATGCAGGGGTTGTCTAGGGTCGTCGCCCTGGACAGCATCACGAAGAGGTGCAGCCAGAGGGCGCAGGACGTCACTATGCTGGACCCCCAGCAACACCCGAAAAAAGGCGACTGTTTCGCAGATCGCAGCCCCCAGGGATGGCGAGGTCTAATCTGAATCTGCGGCGAGTACCCACGATGCTGCCCCCCAGCAGCCTTCGAAAGTGACGACAGTTTCGCAGATTGCAGACCCCCAGGGACGGGGAGGTCTAATCTGAATCTGCGGCGAGTACCCACTATGCTGCGCCTCCCAGCAGATCGTAGACCCCCAGGGATGGGGAGGTCTAGTCTGAATCTGCGGCGAGTGCCCACTATGCTGCGCCCCCCAGCAGCCCTCGAACGTGGCGACAGCTTCGCAGATCGCAGTCCCCCAGGGATGGCGAGGTCTAATCTGAATCTGCGGCGAGTGCCCACTATGCTGCGCCCCCCGGCAGCAAACGAACGTGGCGACGATTTCGCAGATCGCAGCCCGCCAGGGATGGCGAGATCTAATCTGAATCTGCGGCGAGTACCCACTATGCTGCACCCCCCAGCAGCAATCGAACGTGGCGACAGTTTCGCAGATCGCAGACCCCAGGGATGGCGAGGTCTAATCTGAATCTGCGGCAAATGCCCATTCGCAAATCGCCGCACCACAGAGACGGCGAGGTCGAATCTGAATCTGCGGCGAACACCCACGATGCCGCCCCCCCCCCCAGCAGCCCCCGAAAGCGGCAACAGTTTCGCAGATCGCAGCCCCCCAGGGATGGCGAGGTCGAATCTGAATCTGCGGCGAGTGCCCACTACGCTGCCACCCCCCCCAGCAGCCCTCGAAAGTGGCGACAGTTTCGCAGATCGCAGCCCCCCAGTGATGGCGAGGGCAAGCCAGGTAAGAGGCAGGAGCATGGAGGAGAGGAGGAACGAAGAAAGAAGCGAAGAGAGAAGGAGGGAGGAGAGGAGGAGAGGGCGGGAGAGAACGGAGACCGCAGCGCTCTATTCAAAACGAGAACCAAAACGCAGGAGGGTTGGGAACAAGCCTGTGAATATCAGTGATTGGTGGTATCCCTGACTTAAAAACATGATCGACCCACGAACCCGGAAAGGAATGTAGAACTGTAACACATGGTAGCGTTTTCAAAGACACCTGATTGGGTGACGGGCAAATGCAATACTGAAGGTATCGATCTTGATGTACCCTGCCGAGGGCTGTGCTGTGCTGCGCCGTGCTGAATTGCGATGTGCCATGGCGCGACTGTGCTCTAAAGCCTCGTGGATTGAGTCCTCCTTTGCATCCGAGTCCTGACCGAACTGATCTGGATCTTAAGCTCGAGCTGCCTGAACACATAGTAGCTGCCCCAGAGCTAATGGACAGGGGAACATGCCAGGAGGACGCGCCGCGAAACGTCCCAAGGGATGCGCCAGGCGACGTGCCAGGGGACGTGCCATGGGGTCGCACCGCGGGACGTGCCAAGGGGACGCGCTACGGAACGTGCCAATGGATGTGCCACGGGATGTGCCAGGGGACGCGCGACGCGACGTGCCAGGGGGACTCGCCAAAGGACGCCCCACGGAACGTGCCAAGGAACGTGCCAAGTTGCAATGCTGAGTGCATCGACCTTGATGTACCGTGCCGAAATCAGTGCTGTGCTGCGCCGTGCTGAATTGCGATGTGCCATGGCGCGACTGTGCTCTATAGCCTCGTGGATCGAGTCCTCCTTTGCATCCGAGTCCTGACCGAACTGATCTGGATCTTAAGCTCGAGCTGCCTGAACACATAGTAGCTGCCCCAGAGCTAATGGACAGGGGAACATGCCAGGAGGACGCGACGCAGAACGTCTCAAGGGACGCGCCAAGCGACGTGCCAAGGGACGTGCCATGGGGACGCATCGCGGGACCTGCCAAGGGGACGCGCTACGAAACATGCTGGGGACAAGCGTTTCGCTCGAGACATCCTGTCAAAAGCATCTGAATTCCTACGCGCGGGACGCTGCACGCGCGAGACATCCTCGGAATTCCTGCGAGCGGGACGTGAAAACAAGCATTTCGCCTGAGACATCCTTTCATTCTGGCCCCCCACGAGGCCACCGCTCGAGACATCCTCCAATTTTGCAAAACCAGCGTTTCGCTCGAGACATCCTCAACAAATTATGAACATCCTGGGGCCTCCTGGGGCTTCCTGGGTCCGTGCCCCTGACCAAAACGTGTCCCGCACCCTGTGATTTATCGATCGCGATTTCAAAAACAAGCGTTTCGCTAGGGACATCCTCAAATTTTAATTCGCCGGCCCTCTTCCCACTCGTTATTTATCGCAAAAGAAATTCGCCGGCCCTCTTCCCGTCAAACCCGGGGGGAAACCATCTAAAAGAGAACCCTGGGCTCAAGCCCTTTCCGGGAAAAAACAAAGCAAACACAGAATGTGAATTGCATGCTTTAGTTGATCATGCTCGTCCTCCTCCTCCTCCTCCTCCTGTTCCTCCTCCTCCTCCTCCTTCTCCTCCGCCTCCTCCTCCTCCTCCTCCTCCTCCTCCTCCTCCTCCTCCTCCCCCCGCGTGGAAGGACAATGCGGGAGTAGTTGGGAGCTCTCTCACTGATTGGGTTGTCTCCCTCTCTCCCCTTCGTTTCCGTCCTCTCGTTCTCTCTGTATCGTTCTCTCTTTCTTTCTTTCTCTCTCTCTCTCTCTCTCTCGCTGTCTCTTTCTCTCTCTCTCTCTCTCTTTCTGCTTCTCTCTCTCTCTCTATCGGAAGTGAGGGGGTGAGATCGAAGTGGAACGGAGAGCCCCCCTACCGGGAAATCGATCTCGGTTTCGTGTTCGTGCGTGCCGTGCGGGCGAGGCGAAGCTGCGTGGGCGGGCGAGAGAAAGTCTCCTGTGGCTGAGGCGCGGCCGGACCAAATGATTCCCTTCCGGGCGGCTGGGGCCCCGCGGTGTCCCGCCGGTGTCCCGCTGGTGTCCCGTGTGGCTGAGGCGCGGCCGGACCAAATGATTCCCTTCCGGGCGGCCGGGGGCCCGCGGTGTCCCGCCGGTGTCCCGTCGGTGTCCCGTGTGGCTGAGGCGCGGCCGGACCAAATGATTCCCTTCCGGGCGGCCGGGGGCCCGCGGTGTCCCGCCGGTGTCCCGTCGGTGTCCCGTCGGTGTCCCGATAATGATGTTGTTGATGATGATCATGATGGTTATGTTGATGGTGATGATGATGACGATGATGGTGTCCTGGTGATGGTGATTATGTTGATGTTGATGATGATGATGATGATGATGATGAGATGACGATGATGATGATGTTTATGCCCGTTGTTGTTGATGATGATGTTGGTAATGATGGTGCTGCTGATGATGATTATGGTCTCCCGATGATGATGATGATTATGACGGTGGTGATGATGATGGTGATGGTGATGGTGTGCCGATGATGATATTGATGATGATGTTGGTGATGATGATGCTGCTGATGATGTTGATGATGATAATGAGCTGATGATGATGACGATGGTGTCCCGATGTTGTTGTTGATGATGTTGACGATGAAAATGATGGTGACCATGATGGTGTCCCGATGATGATGATGATGATGTTGATGGTGATGATGACGATGGCTGTGTCCCGATGATGATGATGACGATGATGAGATGATGATGGCGTTGATGATAATGGCCTGATGATGATGGCGTTGATGATGATGGCGACGATGATGATGTGAAGATGACAGTGTCCCGATGACGATGGAGATGGTGGTGTTGTTGATGATGATGATGACGTTGAATGTTAGATCGATTGTGATATCGGTAGTGAGATCGATAGTGAGACCGAATGTGGGATCGATTGTGAGATCGATAATCAGATCAATTGTGAGACCGAGCGAATGAGATATATCGAGTGAGATCGATTGTGAGATCGATCGAGTGAGATCGATCGAGCGAGACCGATAGTGAGATGGATAGTGAGACCGATCGAGTGAGACGCTGCATCCTCCCCCCCCCCCGAACCTCCTTATCACCCGAAGGGTGGTCGTATAGGTATATATATATATGTGTGTGTCGTTCTCTCTCTCTCTCTCTCTCGCTCTCTCTCGCTCTCTCTCTCTCTCTCGTTCTCTCTCTCTCTCTCCCTCTCTCTCTCTCTGTATCTCTCTCTCTCTCTCTCTCTTCCCCCCCCTTTCTCCCTGGATAGACCCATCTGTAATATAATCAGACGAACGGTGGGGCCACCTCTAACGGGTTCCTGCCAAGGGCAGAGCCTTCCAAACTGAAAGCGTATGAAGGATGGATTCTCCTCTACGTGAACCCCAGCAAATGCCAATCCACCTCTAATGGGATCCTGGCACGGTCGCATACACCTGTGATATAGTCCGATTAGGAGATTTGAGGTTGACCTACCTTTAATAGAGTCCCCGTAGAAGTGGAACCACCTCCTATATAACCCCATCAGGGATGGAGCCGCCTCTAAGAAGACCCTGTGAGATTTGGATCCCGCCCAAATGTGATCACATTAGGGATTGGCCCACCACTAAAAGAATCCGATCAGGGATTAACCGACCTACCTCGAATAGTATTATATTGAATGTGGATTCGATACACCTCGAAGAACACCCTCGCATACATTGGGCCACATCTAACCGAATGCTATCAGGGATGAGGCCACCTGAAGGATGGATCCATATCCGATTGTATATTATTGGTGATGGGACAACCTCGAATCGTATCCTTTTAGGGATGGAGCCACCTCTAATATAATCCCACGGAGTGTGTTGCACATTCTGATATAATCCTTTTAGGGATCGGGAAACCTCTAACCGAATCCGAACAAGGATGGGCCAACCTTTACAAACATCGCATTCGTTATGACGCCACCTCTAGCAAAACCCGATTGAGGATGGAGCCATTTGCCGTAGAATCGCATTGAGAGCCGCCTCACCTGTAACAGCATCCCGGCACGGTTGAAGCAATCTGCAATAGAATCACATCAGGGATGGAACCACCTCTCATAGAATCCGTTTAGGGAAAACCTCGAACATATTCCTATTAATTAGATGTAGATCCACCTCTAACAGAATCCGATTAATGATAAAGCAATCCTGAATGGGAACACGATCAAAGGAGGACCCACATCTTTTACGAACAGAATAGCGGCGGGTCCACCTCCAAAGGGATCCTGCTAAAGATGATACCACATGTACAAACAAACACATATTGAGGTGAGTCGACCTCTACTAAAATCCCATGAAGAAGAGACCCACCTCCAATAGAAACCGATGATGGATGAAACCAACTGGGATAAAATCCGAATTACTCGGATTCTACTAGGGGGCACACCCCCTCCTCGACTAGGACCTGGTAGAGGAGGACCCACCCCCATTTGAATCAAATGGGAAATGGAGCCACCTCTGGAAGAATCCAGGATCCCTGGGGCCACGTGCGACTAGCTATCCACTGCGATGCCTTGCGAAGCACTGCTGGCCCCTGTCAAGCCCGGCTAGGCCCAGCCAGGCCCTGCTAAGCACTGCTGATCACTGCGGCCCTCTGCGAAGCCCTGTGAAGTTCTGCCCGCCCCCTGATATGCCTTGCTGAGACCTGCCAACATGTGATAACACCTGCTAGCCTTGCTAAGTTCTGCCAGCGCCTCGATAACCTGCTAAGTCCTGCGATGCCTGCTAAGCCATGCGGGGCCACCTCTAACATAATCTGCTCAAGGGTGAGACCATTGCTGGTGGATTCCTGGTAGACATGGAACCGCACCCGACGACATGTAATAAATGATGAAGCCACATGCACCAAAACGGATCACGGAAGGATTCAGCTCTAATAGAATCCCACGGGCGGTGAAACCACCTCTACTGGGATCATGTTATGCACGGAGTCACGGGTAATGGCGTTGCGTGCAACGCCAATTCAAACTTACTAGAATCCATTGGGAAGTGGACCCACCTCCAATTGAATGTCACGAAGGATGGAAGCACCTGGAATATGGTCTTATGATACGTGGATTTTAATTGAATCCTATTGGAATGGAGCCACCTCTAACATAACCCAAGTAAGGGCGAACCCACTGCTCATGGGAATCGATTGGAGGCGGATGCGATCCACTTCTTAAAAGGTATGATTGAAAGGCTACGGCGCCGATAAAAGAATCGTTTGGAAATGGGAGTAATACTTACACGCAGTAGAATTCAGTGTGTAGTTCCCCATACACAGAAGCTTTCTGGAAAATATCACAGAGGGGTTCTATTGAAATCCACACACTAGAAATCAATGCGCACATCCCCCAGAAAAAAAGACACAACAGAAAAACGAATACGATTGTACAATCGCGCAAAGGAAATGGAATCCACACTATGAAAATTTAAATATACATTGCCCATAAAAGAGATCCGATTGAAAAGCCTCACAGCATGTTTCGATACGTAATGCTCACATACGAGCTCAATATGTAAAGCGCCCGCAGCATGAATACTAGCGAAAAGCCGCCCCACAAAATCGACGCGCATTCCACACGATAGACATCAATGTGTAAATCGCCCACAACAAGATTTCTTTTGAAACGGAGCCAGAAAACATGATCGACACACGAACCCGGAAAGGAATATAGAAATGTAAAGCATGGCAGCGTTTCAAAGACACCTGATTGGGTGACGGGCACATGCAATGCTGAATGTATCGATATTGATGTACTGTGCCGAGGGCTGTGCTGTGCTACGCCGTGTTGCACTGCGATGTGCCATGCCGCGACTGTGCTCTATATAGCGTTGTGGATCGAGTCCTCCCTGGCATTCGAGTCCTGACCGAACTGATCTGGATCGTAAGCTCGAGCTGCCTGAGCAGATGGTAGCTGCCCCAGAACTAATCGACAGAGGGGACATGCCAGGAGGACGCGCCGCGGAACATCCCAAGGGACGCGCCAGGCGACGTGCCAGGGGACGTGCCATGGGCACGCACCGCGGGACGTGCCAAGGGGACGCGCTACGGAACGTGCCAATGGACGTGCCGCGGGACGTGCCAGGGGACGCGCCGCGCGACGTGCCAGGTGGACTCGCCACGGAACGCGCCAAGAAACGTGCCAAAGTGCAATGTTGAATGTATCGATCTTGATGTACCGTGCCGACGGTTGTGCTGTGCTGGGCCGTGTTGAACTGCGATGTGCCATGCCGCGACTGTGCTCTATATAGCGTTGTGGATCGAGTCCTCTTTGCATCCGAGTCCTGACCGAACTGATCTGGATCTTAAGCTCGAGCTGCCTGAGAAGACGGTAGCTGCCCCAGAACTAATCGACAGAGGGGACATGCCAGGAGGACGCGCCGCGGAACGTCCCAAGGGACGCGCCAGACGACGTGCCAAGGGACGTGCCATGGGCACGCACCGCGGGACGTGCCCAGGGGACGCGCTACGGAACGTGCCAATGGACGTGCACCGCGCGACGTGCCAGGGGGACTCGCCACGGGACGCTCCGCGGAACGTGCCAGGCCACATGCCAGGCTGCAATGCTAAGGGTATCGATATTGATGTACGGTGCCGAGGGCTGTGCTGTGCCTGGGCGACCTGGACACGTGAAAACACGCGTTTCGCTCAAGACGTTCTCAGCACATCCTCATGCTTGACATCCGCCTGGGCAACCTGGACACGTGCAAACAAGCGTCTCGATCGAGACTTCCTCGACACATCCTCATGCTACACATCCGCTTGGGCGACCTGGACACGTGTAAACAAGCCTCTGGTTCGAGACATCCTCAACAAATCCTCATACTAGACATCTGTCCGGGCAACCTGGAGGCGTGAAACCAAGCGTCTCGCTCGAGACATCCTCAAGACCTGGGCACGTGAAAACAAGCATTTCACTTGAGAGATCCTCTGAATTCAGGTCCCTGGGAGAGGACAATCTATAACACAAAACAAGCGCTTCGCTCGAGACACCCTCAACCAATTCTGAAAAACAAGCGTTTCGCTCGAGACATCCTCAAATTTTAATTCGCCGGCCCACCTCGACTTCGATATTCATCGTAAAAGAAATTCGCCGGCCCACCTCAAGTCAGACCCTGGGGTAAACCAACTAAAAGATTATCCCGGCAAAGCAACCTAACAGCGATGTGTAGAAGCATATCTGAAAGCATTCCCCTTAAGATTCAGATGAAAATCCAGTTGTCGAATTCTGCTGTTCTCGCAGTCGTAGTCGCATTCGCGATGACAGTCGCAGCGGCAACGGCAGTCGCAGTCACAGCCTCAGCCTCAGCCTGCCTCCTCCTCCTCCTCCTCTTTCTCCTGCTCCTCCTCCTCCTCCTCCTCCTCCTCTTCCTCCTGCTCGTCCTCGTTCTCGTCCTCCTCGTCTTGCTCGTCCTCCTCCTCCTGGTGCTCCTCCTCCTCCTCCTCCTCCTCCTCCTCCTCCTCCTCCTCCTCCTCCTGGTGGTCCTCGTTCTCCTCCTCCTGGTGCTCTCCCCCCCCCTCCTCCTCCTCGTCCTCCTCCTCCTCCTCCTCCTCGTCCTCCTCCTCCTTCCTCCTCCTCCTCCTCCTCCTCCTCCTCCTGGTAGTCCTCCCCCTCCCCTCCTCCTCCTCCTCCTCCTCCTCTTCCTGGTCGTCCTCGTTCTCGTCCTCCTCGTCTTGCTCGTCCTCCTCCTCGTGGTGTTCTCTCCTCCTCCTCCTCCTCCTCCTCCTCCTCCTCCTCCTCCTCCTCCTCCTCCTGGTGGTCCTCGTTCTCCTCCTCCTGGTACTCTCCCCCCCTCCTCCTCCTCCTCCTCGTCCTCGTCCTCCTCCTCCTCCTCCTCCTCCTCCTCCTCCTCCTCCTCCTCCTCCTCCTCCTCCTCCTCCTCCTCCTCCTGGTACTCCTCCCCCTCCCCTCCTCCTCCTCCTCCTCTTCCTGGTCGTCCTCCTCCTCCTGGTCGTCCTCCTCCTCCTGCTCGTCCTCCTCCTCCTCCTGCTCGTCCTTCTTCTCCTGCTCCTCCTGCTCCTCGTCCTGCTCCTGCTCGTCCTCGTCCTCCTGGTCTTGCTCGTCCTCCTCCTCGTCGTGCTCTTGCCCCTGCTGAAAATGTGGCCCAGGAATGGGAGTTCTGGGAAGTCGAAGAGCACGAAGTTGCCTACAGTTGGCTACGGGCATTCAAAATGTGGCCCGGGAATGGAGTTCTGGGAACTCGAAGAGCACGAAGTGGCCTACAGTTGGCTCCGGGCATTCAAAATGTGGCCCGGGAATGGAGTTCTGGGAACTCGAAGAGCACGAAGTGGCCTACAGTTGGCTCCGGGCATTCAAAATGTGGCCCGGGAATGGAGTTCTGGGAACTCGAAGAGCACGAAGTGGCCTACAGTTGGCTCCGGGCATCCAAAATGTGGCCCGGGAATGGAGTTCTGGGAAGTCGAAGAGCACGAAGTGGCCTACAGTTGGCTCCGGGCATCCAAAATGTGGCCCGGGAATGGCGTTCTGGGAACTCGAAGAGCACGAAGTGTGTGACTGTTGCATCCGGCCCCCCAGAATGTGGCCCGGGAATGGCGTTCTGGGATGTCGAAGAGCACTTTGTGTGTGACTGTTGCATCCGGCCCCCCAGAATGTGGCCTGGGAATGGAGTTCTGGGAAGGCGAAGAGCACGAAGTGTGTGACTGTTGGTGAAAAACGAGCCCGGCTCATGCCGCCCGGAAACGCCCCAACACCTGCCCGGACCCCCCTGTGGAGTGATCTGTGAGCTCTTTTGAGACCACTAGAAACCTATCAGTCTTCGCTGTTAGGTAAAAACCATCCAGGGCGGAGCCCTTTCTGGGAAAAGGGTGGCGCGACGCCGGGGCGGACGGGGTCGATTTGGGCAAGGAATTGGTCACCGACAACGCCATGGATAAGCTCAGATGGCTCCAATGGGCTGGCATAGTCGAGCGGGGCAGACCAAGCAGCTTGGCATTTCTGCACGAAGCCCAAACTTAAAAGCAGGAGGACTCCTGGTCCTCGGCACATCACGAGATCAGATTGATACCCCATGGGACAAAACAAATGAAGGGGCGCAATGTTATTTTGCATAATGGCGGTGCCCGCTCATGCAAACTGGGGCGTAGACGAAAGAACACATTGGATGGCGTCATCCACCACAAGCCCAAGAAAGACTGAAAGCTTTTGCGTTCCAAATACGTGCAGCTCTTCACCCAGAACATTGATGGGGTCCATCACATACACACAAGGGGAGCCAGAGACTTGATCGGTGCTGACAGCATATTCGTACATGCGTAAGCAGAGGATCGGCCGCAGGCTCCTCCCAGAAGAGGATGGATGCGCGCGCGCTGCACAGTGGGCATGCTGGCAGAAGGACGACGGCGTTTTCTGGAAAGCTAGAGAAACTTCGAGGCTCCCTGCTGAACTGGCATTGTGCATTTCTGAGTTCGCACTCGCATCCTTTGCATTAAAACGTACACACACACATGCCCAGATCTTGGTACCAGACCTGAGCATCTTCATATATGTGTGTGCATCAACGTACACATATGCAGGCTTACGCTTGTGGCTGTGTATATGCACATGTGTCTGATTATGTATCCACATGTATATGGATACATACATATAAGTTCATGTACGTGTAAATGTATATGTGCATGTGTGGGCATATGTGTGTAGAAATGTGTATGCACGTGCACGTGCATATGCATATATGCAAATGTATATGCATAATGTACATATATTTGTGTGTATGTATATATATATATATATATGTATACGTATGTATACGTATACGTATATGGATATGTGTGTATGAAATATGTATATGTGTGTC
>CAUYUJ010006239.1:0-35000 GCA_963575745.1 Prorocentrum cordatum | reverse complement strand
GCCTTGTATTTATGCACGCAGTTGCCTGCGCGATCTTTTTCGGGTTGACGCGGTGGGCGATGACGACCGATCTCTGTACTCCTGAGAAGAAGAACGCCGCCAACAGTGTATGGAACATCTATCCAGCTTTCGACCCAGTGCATCCGATGTACGACCGAGTTCCAGCTGAGTGGGAGCACAATTTCAAGATGAGGCAGAAAGAAGTAAAAAAACAGAATACTCAAAAGTGGTGGCAGATTACGGACAAACAGATGGTCAGAGTTTGGTTGCCAAAGCTGAAGCACTCTTCGCCTAGTGGATCTAAGAATGCCTCGCCCAGCAGTGTATATCGGAAGAATGCCTCGCCTGGTGGTGCATCTGAGAAGAATGCCTCGCCCCGTAGCGTATCTCAGAGTGCGTCGCCGAGAGGTGTATATCCGAATGCTTCTTTCATTAGTGCACCGAGCCCTAGTTCAGGCAACATCGTTGAAGTTGTGATTATAGACTAGGGCGCCCGTGGGAATCATTAGCTTGACGGGTCAAGCACTGAAAAAAGTAGATTCCTCATCGTCATTTACAATACTTCCTCAACAGCTCTACCACCACCATCATCAACAACATGAACAACATCACCATCAGCAGCGTCGCCATCATCAGTGTCAACAACATAATAGAAATAGTAGCCACCACCACCACCCACCATCATCATTAGCATCATCATCAACATCATCAGTACGGTCGTCTCCTTCATCCACCTTCCTCCTAAACATCTTCCATACCCTCCTCACTGTCCAAATTCCCCTCCCCCCCCTCAGCCGTGACACCACCGTATACCCCCCAATGAGGGCCCCGAAGTTGACCAGTGGTCTATCCAAAAAGGCGAGAGCGGGCACTCTTATATCAAGAAGGTGCCCGAAAATAACATTATGAAACGAGGGGGGGGAGGAGGAGGAGGAGGAGGAGGAGGAGGAGGAGGAGGACACGCAGTCGTCAGTTCAGAAGCCACTTTGGGCTCAATGATGCATGCTCGGACGCCTGGTTGTGATCTCCCCGATGATGTTGCCAAAACTTTATTCTCCGAACATCTGAAGGTGTCGTCGTGCTCGCCCAACACATTGTGGAGTCTGCAGCGGGTAACACAGAACCATCTATCGAGCGATTGGAGTGCAATGAAAAAAGCCTTTGCGGAACTTCACTTCTGCCTAGAGAAGTCTGGTGGTTTGATCCCTCGCCAGTTGTCGTTCAGTCGCCAGCTCACGTCGTGGCTTCGCGAGGGTGGCTTCGATTGGCAGCCAGCCGAGATCGATGCTTGCACAATGAGGTTCCGGATGATGCTGCAGTCGCTGCTGGATCGCAAACGTCGAGATCAAGGCGCCCCCAGGAACTTCTCGGAGCTGGCCGCGTTGATGAACATGTTGCAACTCTCGTCTAAACGTATGGTTGGTGATGAAGTTGGGGAGCCACCTGATCTTGATCGGCCAGCCTCTAAACGCATACGGGGCAAACAAGATGTCGTTACCGAGGTTCCGATTGTGAAGAAGCCCGTGGATGTCGTGCAGATTTCCGATTCGAGTGAGACCGACTCCGACTTCGAGAAGCTCGAGAAGAAGCTCTTCAAGAACACCACATCGACTTCGACGAGGGCTCCTCTCACTGCCGCTCAGCTGGTGGAGCTGGCTCAAGGCGCAGCGGCTGGCCCGTCTCCAGGAGACTACATGGCCGTCAGCCGTGAGGAGACCAAGAAGCACGCAGAGTCCAAGAATAAAACCATGGTGCCAGCTCCATTGCCAGATGACTCGAAGGACATGGCCACGCCGATGGAAACGGCGAAGCAGGGCGCCAAAGGTGTGGCCAGTGACGCTGTGGACCCCATCGAGCCCTACCTCAAGATGAATGGCAAGAGATCGGTCATTCGCAAGAGGGTCCATAGCCGTGCGTATGTGTTGGAGAAGGGGTACCACCTCGCACAGGGCGTTTCTAAGGAGGAGGCCTGCAAGAAGGCGCAGGTCTACGCATGCGCTCAAGCGGAGCGGTGGAGCACTCTCTGGTCGGGTCGGGATGCCTAGGCGTTCGCTAGGCTGATGCTGCAGCCCAGGTGGCGCGGGGAGCGCCTGGGCGCGAGGTTGCGCAATTGAAAATACACGCCATCATCATCATCATCATCATCATCATCATCATCACCATCATCACCATCATCATCATCATCATCATCAGCAGCATCATCATCCTCATCATCATCAGCAGCAGCATCATCATCATGATCATCATCATCATCATCATCAGCAGCATCATCATCATCATCACCGTCGTCATCGTCATCATCATCATCATCACCATCACCATCACCATCACCATCACCACCATCATCATCATCATCATCATCCTCATCCTCATCCTCATCATCATCATCATCATCAGCATCATCATCATCATCATCATCACCAACATCATCATCATCATCATCATCATCATCATCTTCATCGTCATCATCATCAGCATCAGCATCAGGATCATCAACATCGGTATCACCATACGCATCATCAACATCATCATTGCCGTTACCACCATCATCAGTATACTCATCACCATCGTTATCATAATCGTCGCCGTGCTTCGCCATCCAACCTTGCAGACACTGAGTTCGCATCTGCGGAGAACCTCCCTCCATTTCTCCTCCTCTACTAATCCTCATTGCCTATGGGGCGTCCCACGTGCAGAGCGTGCCGCATGAAGACGTGCTGAGAATGCGCAACATGGTTCTAATCACGTTGACACATGTTGGGAGAGGAGGTGGAGGAGGAGGAGGTGGAGGAGGAGGGGGCGGAGGAGGAGGAGGCGGAGGTGGAGAGGGAGAGAGAGAGAGAGACCAGGAGAATGAGAGAGGAGGAGGAGGAGGTGGAGGAGGAGGGGGAGGAGGAGGAGGAGGCGGAGGAGGGGGGGGAGGGTGAGGTGGAGGAGGCACCCTCACGGCACGTCGGCACGGGTCCTTTGGCCTTCACGCGGTGGCCCCTTCCCCGCCTGTCGGTTGTTAACTCTGTGGCGACGTGGCTCAGCTCTTTCACTCTGTGGCGTCGCCACGCTGGACGCGACTCGGTAAATCTGTGGCGACGCGGGCTCGGGCCCCTCAAAGGGGCCCTGGCGCGTCCCTCATCCCTTCGGCCTTCCGTGCGAATGCCTTTCCACGCCAGCCCCTGGGGGCCGCTCGTCCTCGATCCTCGTGCAGGGGTCCTCCTCCTCCTCGATCCTCGTGCTGGGGGCCCCTCCCCCTCCGTCACCACTGACCCTCGTTGCCATTTTTGGCTCAAGCGCCGTTTCCATTGAACCAATGACGGACAACGAATTTGTTCCTTTCAGTGGCGCAGCTCACCGTCTAGGTTCGCAAGGACAGATCATCCCGTCTGCCCCTGCACAAGAGACACGCGCGATGGCAGAGGATCGCGGAGTTTCATCAGAGCGCGAAGGCCCTGCAGAGGTCATCATAGTGGAGACCGCAGGTGGTGAAGTTGAGACAGTCGACCCTTTCGTCGGCAAGATCACCGAGATTACGAGCGACCTCCAAGCCCTCGAGAACATGCAGGTGGTCACGGAAGCCTGGCTCGAGAAGATTGGGGATGGCAAGTGGTACGACAAAATCAGGAACGCCTGTCTCGATCTCGCCACGGAGATTTCAGAGTTCGCGGCCCAGACGAACAGGTACAACTTCGACCGAGCCAACATCGACGGCATCCTCCAGTCGACCAGCTCCGCCCGTCACAGGTACGCGAAGCAGTTCGGGACCCTCAAGGTGCACGTGCGGAACGTCATCGGCGAGTTGACTGACGTCGACGAGAAGCTGGTGGACTCCACGGCCCAGGCAGAGGTCGACGTCAAGGCGCTCTTCCCCAAGCCATCGCGTGGCAAGGCCAAGGCAAAGAGCCTCACCAATGAGTACACTGCACCGACTGCCCATGGGGACCAGGAAGCAGATGGCGCTGCATCTACTACCCCTGCGGCTGCACCTACTCGTGCAGGTAAGACGGGCAACAAGGCCAAGGAGAAGAAGAAGGGGCAAGACAATGCGGACAAGGGCGCGGACCGCAAGGGCAAGAAGGCCAAGGCCAAGGCCAAGGCCAAGCCTGCTGCCGTGCGCAAGCGCCCAGCTGCCAAGCCGAACCCCAAGAAGGCGAAGGGCCCCGTGGTGACCGACGATGACAGCGACGACAACCCGCTGGCGGACGCCTTGTTCAAAGCCTCTGACAGCGACGACAGCAACAGTGAGGCTGGGGAGTCGGACTAGGCACGCTTGTACATATGTTGCAAGATTGCTCGGGTCGGCCCACGCCCGCTGGCCATCACATCTAGGCGGATCGTCCACCTGTCCTGGGGCTCCACGTGTGAAACATTCGGTCAAGCGTGCCCGTGTATGACAGGCGTTGGGGAAACGCAGTAGGAAACGTACAGATTCTTCAAAGCTGGTGGAACCCCACATACGGTGCAGGCACAGTCAGAGACAGTTGCATACACGCTGGCACCATAAAACAACTTGATAGAGAAGAGTACTCGAAGATCATTCGAATAATGAAGAGTAATCGAAGAGTAATCGAAGAGTGAAGAGTAATCGAAGAGTAATCGAAGAGTGAAGAGTAATCGAAGAGTAATCGAAGAGTGAAGAGTAATCGAAGAGTAATCGAAGAGTAATCGAAGAGTGAAGAGTAATCGAAGAATAGATCGAAGAATAGCTATTCTTCGATCACTCTTCGATCGACGATCCTCGATAGGGGTCGATCGAAGAGTGATCGAATAATAGCTATTCTTCGATCTATTCTTCGATTACTCTTCGACCCTGGAGTGCTCTTGGGAGTTCCCTGGGCCAAGATAGACGAACGTCTGACGTACCGATGTGCGTCGGTAGCTAGAAGCAACGGTCGGGCTGCATTGCATTGCATTGCCATTCGTGCGCGGTCGTGTCCCGCGGCTGTGACATTGGCAATGGGCCTGACGCCTTCGGTTGATCAGTGTTCAACCCGTCATTTCGGTTTGCCACACCTCACACTTCAACGGGCTACGTGCCCCCCTTCCATTCCGTAGCCATCTCTGGCTTAAGTGATTTTCGAAGGTTGCTTCCAGCCGCCGAGCGGGCACCGCAGATGGGGCCCAAACACGCCCCCGCCAAGATCTCAGAGATCTGTCTCACGAACGAGGAGATTGAGGCAGCTCGTCGGGTTCTACAGGCAGCGGACACCAAGAAGTTGAACAGCCTGAAGCAGGGTTTGAAAGCGTTCTTGAACGCGAACCCAGACGACACCGTCACCAAGGACAACAGGTTCTCCGAGCGCTTCCTCATGAACTTCGTCGCCCATCAAAGCAGGTGCGCTGAGGCCACTAAGAAAGTTTCAACGGCACGGGTCTTGGAGAAGAAGGATGCGAAGTACACCGACGTCGTGCGCATGGGAGTCGAGAAGATGGACCAGGAACTAGGACCCGAGAAAGCAAAGCTTTGGAGATCTGTGCTCAAAGCGATGCCCGACTCCTTGACAGGCAGGACTGACGACAAGTACCTGGAGTATGCCGTTCCCGTCCACTGGGAGAGGATGTCGACGGCGGAGCTCCAGCAATTCGTGCAAGAGACCAGTGGAGACGCTTCCAGGGATGACATAGAGGCTGCCAGCCGTATGCGCGGCCCCGACATGGAGCTGGTCGGGGCAGCCAGCGGCAGCATGGGCAGTGCATCTTCGGTGAAGGTCGAGCCAGCCGACGCGAAGGAGCAGGAGAAGGCCGCGTTGGTGAAGAAAGCGGCTGAGCTGAAGGAGAACCTTCCCAACCTGTGCCGCGAGTTTCAAGACAAGCTGCTGGACGCCAAGCTCATCTTGACGAGGGCGAAGTCCCGCGCTGATATGTATCACATGGAGTTCCAGACGGACTTGGAGTCATTCGTCAAGAAGCTGACGTCGACGAAGAACATCCTTGAACGGATGCACAGCGATGAGGCTAACGTTTCAGAGATCCCGAAGCTGCTGTCGCAGATCCAGAGCATGAACAGCAAGTACCAGCAGGTGGAGGAATTCGCCATCAAGAATGGCTACAAGGAGACGGCGAAGAAGGGCAAGCGCAAGAGGGGCTGAGCTCGACAGTGCAAGAGATCGGCTCGAGGCTCGAGGCGGCAGCGTGAGGCGCTCAGCAGCTCGAGGAGCTCGGCAGCGCGAGGAGCTCGGCAACTTCGAGCGTGGGATTCGGGTTGAGCTGCCAGCTCAACCATATGGGGCAGCCAGGCGAGATGAGCCCCGCTCACGGGGGCAGACAAAAGGAAAATCGTCGTCACCGTCATTCCATCACCCTCACCTCCCTCCCCCCACATCCTCCCCCGAAGAGCGCTCCAAGACGGCCCGAGACCGCTCCAAGAGGGTCCCGTATGGAGGAGGAGGAGGAGGAAGAGGTTGCTGAAAATGCGCAACATGTTTCTAATCACGTTGAAACATGTTGGGAGAGGAGGAGGAGGAGGAGGAGGAGGAGGAGGAGGCATCATCATCATCATCATCATCATCATCATCATCAGCATCAGCATCAGCATCAGCAACAGCATCAGCATCAGCATCACCATCATCATCATCATCATCATCATCATCATCATCATCATCACCATCACCATCATCATCATCATCAGCATCATCATCATCATTATCGCCATCACCATCATCATCATTATCGCCATCACCACCACCAACATCATCATCATCATCATCATCATCATAATCACCATCATCATCAGCATCATCATCATCGTCATCACCATCATCATCATCGTCATCGTCGTCATCATCATCATCATCAGCATCACCATCATCATCGTCGTCGTCGTCGTTGCCCGCCGCCGCCGCCCCCCCGGCGGCTGCTGGCACCTGCCCGTGACGGTCGAGGCGCGACCCGCGTGCCGCCCGCCCAGGGCAGATGAGCGGGGAGGAGGAGGAGGAGAGGAGGAGGAGGAGGAGGAGGAGGAGGAGGAGGAGGAGGAGGAGGAAGAGGAGGAGGAGGAGAGGAGGAGGAGGAGGAGGAGGAGGAGGAGGAGGGGGGGAGGAGGAGTAGGAGGCATCATCATCATCAGCATCATCATCATCATCATCATCATCATCATCACCATCACCATCATCATCATCATCATCAGCATCATCATCATAATCACCATCATCATCATCATCATCATCATCATCATCATCGTCATCATCATCATCAGCATCATCATCATCACCATCACCATCAACATCATCACCATCATCACCATCATCACCACCATTATCATCAGAGGACGAGGCCCTCTGAGGTCACCCGCTGGGGCGCGAAGATAACCGCGCTTCGCGGCATGGGCAGGAGAGCTGCCCCTCTCCAGGGGAGGCGCGAGAGTGTGAAGATAAGCTCGCTTCGCGCAGAGTGAAGCACGAGGATCAGTGCTCTGCGCTCCTGGGGTCGCTTGGGGCCGACGCTGAGGATCCGCAGGTCGTGGCCCTGCTGTGCGACCAATTTTAGGTTGAAAGGTTGGGATGCGTGAGTTGTTGGTCAAACCTTTGACACGCACTCCGTAGACATTTTGGCTCAAGCTGGTTTGGTTCGAGCCTGGCAAGGTTGCCCGACATGGGCAAACGCGGTTTGAGGCAACGGCTGGCCGACGCTGCTGCACCTGCCGATGCATCTGGAATTGGCTCCGACGCTGCTGCTGCGCCTGCCGATGCATCTGGAGCTGGCTTGAGAGGTGGGGTTCGGCAGCGCGTGGCTGCTGCTGCTACTGTTCTGCCTGGCAAGGTCCCCGACCAGGGACCCCTGTACAGGTCTTTGAGGCGGGACTGGGGCTCGGGGATATTGAGCTCGACGCAAGTGTCTGAGTATGCACGTGGAGCTAAGGACGTACGAGCCAAATTATCCAAATGACGCCATGCCGATCCTCTCCTCCCTGTTGGAAGCGGGGGAGATGGGATACGAGTGTGTCCTGGCTCACCGCGACCGAACAGGGAAGAAAGGATCGACGTAGGGGTCATTTAGATGATTCGTGCTCGTCTCCGAAGGACCAAGGGGCCTCTGGCTTGGACCGCGTTGCTGGCGCAGGGACGTCTGGGCAGTATGCTGGCAATCTTTTCAGAGACTTGAAATTGATATTTGGCTGGCCCGCTGGCTGCGCTCCAATTGACTGGATCGTCATTCCGACGAAGCGTTCTAAGAGGACGCCGCACCCTGTCCTGTGGCCGCACAAGTTCTTCGAGGCCATGTGGCACGACAGAAGGGACTTCTTTGAACAACGGCTGGTTGGGCCGCCTGGCGCTTGCGGCCATTTTTGGGACGGCCTCAAGGACTCAAAATTCATGACATTGCACCCATGCTTGCCATCTGGAGTTTGGGCTCAAACTGTTCCTCTTGGATTTCACGCAGACGGCGGCAGTTTCAATCATCATGATAGCCTGTATGGTTTATCCTGGAACAGCTTGGCGACTGCGTCTACAGCTTCTGTTCAATCCAGGTTCTTATTCACTGGCGTTCGCAAGTCAGACATGTCTGGTGATACTCTTGATGTATTGATGAAAGCGTTTGCCTGGAGCGTGAACGTTCTGCTGTCTGGACAGACACCCTTCACCGATTGGGAAAACCTGCCGTTAGACGGAGGAGGGCACGAGCTTTGCGGTGGATGGAGAGGCCAGGTCGCCCAGATCAGGGGCGACTGGCAATTTTTTGCCAGGCTTTCTACTTCGCACAGTGGAGCACTGCCGATGTCATGTGCCCTTTTTGCCGAGCGTCGAATGTAGTGGAGGCTCGCGCGTGGTTCCACGTCGGCGCCGACGCTGGTTGGCGCGACACCCTGTGGAGTCACGAGTCATACATGGCTCACTTGCGCTCCAACGAGCTGCCCGTGCCTGCGTTTTTCAAGCCAGGCTGCGGCATCATAGGTCTCCGACTTGAGTGCGTCATGGTGGATATTCTTCACACGCTTGATCTTGGAGTGGTGTCTTCTGTTATCGGCTCTGTCATGTTCGTTGTTGCGTGCATCAGAAAAAAACTAGGTGGCAGTACCTATGAGCAGGCTGTTTCGCGCCTATCAGATCATATGTGTTCTTGGTATCGGCGGGTGGGCTGTAGATGCAGAATCAAAGGCTCCCTCACGCTGCAGAGGCTGAGGAGCACCAAGGGCTGGGCCAAACTGAAGGCGCATGGTGCTGCAACCAGACATTTGATTGGTTATGCTCTCGATTTGATGGCAGAGTTCGGCGACGAACGAGATCCGTTCTGGGGCGAGCACGACAGACTCGCCACTGCAGTGTGCCAGCTTCTGAATCGCTTCTACGAGCTCATCGCTTCAGAAAGCTCTCGCTTGAATGATGCGAGGAAAGCCGAATTGCAGGTGTTGGGAAATCAGCTGGTCGTGTGTTACGCTAAACTTGCACGGTTTGGCCACGACAATAGGTTCAAAATCTGGAAGATGGCTCCGAAACTTCATCTGTTTGAACATCTTATTCTGCAATGTTGCCAATTTGGCAATCCAGCTTATTGGTGGACGTATTTGGACGAGGACCTCGTTGGGAGATTGATTCGGATCGCAAACACTGTTCACACTTCAACAATTGCAACATCGATGCTATGCAAATGGGTGCATTGTGTGTTTTCAGAGATGGTGCTTGATCTAGACATCAACACTTGGGAGTAAAACGCAGAGGAGTAAAAAACATCATCGTCATCATCATCAGAGGATCCTCCTCCTCTGATGATGATGATGATGATGATGTTTTTACTCAGCCTTGAGGAGGAGGAGGAGGAGGAGGAGGAGGAGGGGGGGGAGGAGGAGGAGGAGGAGGAGGAGGAGGAGGAGGAGGAGGAGGGAGAGGGAATTAAAGAGAAATAGTGTTTTAAGGGCAATTCCCGCAAGTGACAACAAGACGCGTTATAATATACGGCCCCCGTAAGATCTTGCGGTTGTTGATGCTGTGGGATGCTGTGGGGACCGGCTGACCGGTTGACCGGCTGACCGGGTGAGCTGACCGGCTGACCGGCTGACCGGTTGACCGGCTGACCGGCTGACCGGCTGACCGGCTGACCGGTTGACCGGCTGACCGGCTGACCGGGGCATGTATTCCACCATAATGCTCGGACAGCTGGCCTGGACTGGTCCCCGGGAGGAGCTCGGGGAGCGATTTGGTGTGATGAGCGGGCGCCCGCTGGGGTCTTCGGAGGGCACCAACTATACACCAACACCGATCCGGCCCAGGATCGGTGTATCTTGCGCAAGGCAGGAGGGCGTATACACCGATCCTGGGCCCAGGGTGATCCTGGCCAGGATCGGTGTTGGTGTATAGGTGTTGCCTTCCTAGGTCTGGCAGAATTCTCGGTGTGTCCGTGCACGCGTGCATCATTTTGCGGAGCTGGGCACCCCTGCGCCGTCGGCCGAACGACCCGCGTCGCGGGACACTCCGGCGACGGACGCGGTTCGCCGCCACGGAAATCATTGGTTCGAGGCTGGCCGCGCAGACGCTACGTCAAACAGAACTTGTCCGCAAGCTGAGTCTCAGCGTTTTTTTTGTGGGGCGGGGCACCGGTCTCTGAGATCCTGGCTTTTAATGTTTTCGGGCCGGGCGTTGCCGCCCAGATTCAGGCCCCGGGATCCTCACCGATCGATGCCGCTTGAAAAATGGCGCAGCAAGGTGGGGTTTAAGGTCTAGGGTTCCAGCTGTGATGTTCTGCGATGTTCTAATTTTCCCCGAGACGTCCGATCTCGGGGGTCGCACCATCGTAGACTCCGAGAGTGTCGAACGCCCACCATTGGCTATAGTCTTTCACACAATAAGAGCGTCGTTCATTGGAGTCTCGGCGAGCGGAGCTGTCCTGCAAGCAGCACTGGCCCCCTTCCCAGCGGCAAGTCCAAGCCTGCGTTCCCCCTGGCCCGTGGGCAGCAGTCCCTGACTCACCACCCACCAAACCACCCCAACCCAACCCGAAGACTCGGATTTACCCTGGATTTCTATTGGGGGGGGGGTCCGGGAACATAGAAAAAACACGTATGGAGCCCATACCCCCCCCCACCCGAAATTCGGGTCTTCGGGTTGGGTTGGGGTGGTTTGGTAGGCAGTCACTGACACAGACCGAGGGGCCAGTTCACGGGAGTCACGTCGGCATCGCCCACACGTTTTTTGTATGATATGGATGTGTGCGTTTGTACCGCAGGGGCGACGCGCTCGCCGAAACATCTCTTGTGATATGTGCTCGGCGGGGGGCGTTTCCGGGCCACACCGCCTGGGTTGACGATGTGCTAACCGTTGGAACAAATAGTTGCCCGCTACTTGTGGGACCCCAGTCCTTCAACAAGGGCGCCGAAAATTTTCAGGTAACTCCGCCTCCTCCCTCCTCCTCCTCCTCCTGCTCCTCCTCCTCCTCCTCCTCCCTCCTCCTCCTTGTCCTGCTCCTGCTCCTCCTGCTCCTCCTGCTCCCCTCCTCCTCCTCTGCTCCCATCCTCCTCCTCCTCCTCCCTCCTCCCTCCTCCCCTCCTCTCCTCCTCCCCTCAATGCCCTCCTGCGCGCCTCCTCCTCCTCCTCCTCCTCCTCCTCCTCCTCCTCCATTCGGAGGCTATGTGCAGACCCTTCGGGCTCGTAAGGTGTCTGCTGAATCTGTTCGGCTCGGACGTGCGCCTCGTCCTGCCCGAGCTCTCTCCCCTGCAGGGGCTTCGAAGGGCTTTCTGCGACGGGGCCGCTGTGCAGACCGCTGCACACAGCCGACGCACCAAGTTCTGCCGCTACTTGTCTGGCCGTTATATATATAAAAATAAATATTATATATGTACTATATGTATGTGAATATAAATATATACACATATACATACTAAATATTATACATACATACATACAAACCAACATGCATGGATGCATGATGCCTGCAAGGTGCATGCATGCATGCATGCATGCATGCATACATACATACATACATACATACATACATACATACATACATACATATACACATATACACATACATTCATATTCACACATATAAGCATAAGAGACGTATGGCCGCTCCTGCCGATCGGCCTGCCTCGGGGCCTCTGAGCGCACGGCAGTGTGCCTCGGGCGGGCGCTCGCAAAATCCTTCTGAGGGAAAGCCTGGTCCTGACCTCTGCTCGCGTGTCCTCCTGCGCCCCGGCGCGGGCGGAGCCTCTCCGCCCGCCCCTTTTTTCGGGCCGGGCGAAGGGGGGGATTGGGAAAGGGGGGGTTGCGAAATTCGCTGCATGCAGCTGGATTCGGCCTCGCCGAGGGGCCCACTCCTCGATACATAGCCGCCTCCGGCGCCGGGAGGCGCCGGGAAAATCAGCTACGTGAGCTATCCCCTCTGGACGCCCGAGATGGGCACGGAAAGAATGGATACAATGCCCAACAGCAGTTCTTGTCCTTTTTGAACAGGGCTCGCTGTCCGCGCCGCCGCGGCCTGTGTCCACTCGAGACAGAAGGCCGCCTGCCCAACAGCGGCCGCTGTTGGTTTGGGACAACATTTGTTGTTGGGCATTGTACCCATTCTTTCCGTACCCATTTCGGGCGTCCAAACTTTCGCCCGACCCGATTTTTGCGGTGCCCCAGGCAGCATGGAGAGCCTGGCGGCGCCGCGGGCCTTTGCCCCCGGCGCGAGCGGCAGCGTGGGGGTGCGCGCCCCGCCCCACCGCCGGGCACGGAGGGCGCGGAGGAGGCAGCCCCTCACGTGGCTCCCGACCCCCTCCTCCCTCTCCTCCTCCCCTCCTCCTCCTCCTACCCTCTCCCCTCACTCCTCCATCTCCTCCCCTCCTTCTCCTCCACCTCCCCTCCTCCTCCTCCTCCCTCCCCCTCCTCCTCCTCCTCCCCCTCCTCCTCCTCCTGCTCCTCCTCCTCCTCCTGCTCCTCCTCCGCGCCCTCCGCGCCCCAGGGTCGGCAGCAAGCGGTTTTCGCCACGCTTCCCTATCGCGACGGGAGGTGTTTCGCTCTTCTCGGCCTCGGGGGGCCCTCCCCCGGCCTCGGGAGCATCAAAAAACGACTCAGGATGAAAAGCTGGTCCCGGGGAAGGGGTCCCGACCTCTGGGGGTCGCGGCATGAAGAAATCTTGACGTCGGGGGTCTGGGTGCTCAGAAGCACCCCTGCTTCTTTCGGCGGCGAGCGAGGGGGGGAAGCGAGGAGGGGACGGTCCTCTCCGAAGGCGGCGAGGCTTCTGAGAAGCCCGCGGGCCTTCTGGGAAGTTTTCTGTGTCTTCGGGGAAAGCTTGTTGAAAACTTCTCAGAAGGCTGGGGGACGTCCGAGCCTTCTGAGAAGCCCCGCCCCCTTTTCACTTTCCCCCCCAGGCTCGCCGGGACCAAGGGGAAGTCAGAGTAGGCGGCCCTGGAGTCGGCTGGGAGTCTGAGGTGGCCCAGCACATGGCGCCAGCCAGGAAAAGGGGGGAAATCTCGAGTTCGGAAGTTTGTTGCTACTTTCGGCCTCCAGGGGCCGTCAAACAGGGATCCGGGGCGAAAAACTACGGGGTTGACGGCGAGCCTTCTCGGAGGGCTCGGTTTTTTGCAAAAAGCTTTCTCCGAAGACGTAGGCGGCTGCCCAGAAGGCCAGAGGGCTTCTGTCAGGAGGGAAAGCAACACACAGACACAGTTAATCGTCGATTCCCTAGAACACATGCGAGAAGGACGTGGGGGGGGGGAAGACGAAAGCCCAGAACAGATAGGAAGATATACGGAAATTCTGGGATTTGTGTGTATTTTTTGTGTGTGTCTGGGCCCCCTCATTCTGAGAAGCCCCGCCGCCCTTTCCTGAGGGCTTGCCCCCTCTCGCTCCCCCCCCCGGCGCTCCGCCGAGAGATGTGTTGGGGTTCTCTTGTTTGATCGGGGGCCTCCACAGAGGGAAGTGGGCACAATCGGGGGCCCCCAAACGGGGCGGTGACCACACCGTGCGGTGAGTCGGTGGGGAGTCGGGGTCACCGCACGGTTCTGGGACTCGGGGCGTTCTCCGAGGACGTCTCCGACGACTGGGGCATCCGAGGTCCCAGCACCGTGCGTGGACGGACCGTGCGGTGAGGTCTTGTGGGATGTCGAGGCCAGCGCACAGTCTGCCGCCGCACCGTTGCGGGACTCCGGATGCTAGGCGTGCGGAGATTTGCCCTGGCCAGGTCCATGGTGCCTCCCAGATCTCATGTGGCCTACTCTTCTGCGTCTTCTTCGTGCTGCGTCGTCTGATTGTTCTTCTTCTTCTTCTTCTGATTATTATTATTCGTCTTCTTCTTCCTCTTCTCCTTATTATTCTTAGTATTCTTCTTCTTTCAGCTAGGCGGGCCACGATGCGCACCCCCTCTGGTCCTGGCGCCTCCTCTGCGCCCCCGATTGCGTGTGGAGTGGTATAACACGGGGGTGGTACTGGAGCTATACAGTCAACGCGCCTAGTAAGGACGCGTGCCTTCATCTAGGGTGCCTTTGAGTCCTTGCCTCTGCGGCCCGTCCTTCGCCGTTTTCACTGGCCGCCCCCCGCCCAAAAAATCCAACTTCGGCCTCCAAGGGTCTTGCGTCCTTGCCACCCGTCCTCAATAAACGTTTTGACTGTATTGGGAAAAGGGCGGGGTCCGCGTTCTAGGAAGTCGTGGTGGGCTCTTGACGTTCATGGGGACCAGGTCGGGGTTCTGCAAGGATTCAAGAGTTCGTCAGGCGCTCTGTGGAACCCACTGGTTTTCTATGGTGTTGGATGAGGAGTGGTGAAGAGAGGAGGAGGGAGGGAGGGCAGGGATGGAGGGAGGTGATGAGGGAGGGAGCAATTCTGATGTGGAAGGAGGCAGGGATAAGCAGGAGGAGGAGGAGGAGGAGGAGGAAGCGCGGATGATCTGTGGAAGAGCGAAGAAGACGCGAGGAGCAAGTACAGGAGGGGTGCTGCGGGTAGCGGGAGGTCGTGCGACGCCCCCGGGCGAGTGCCGCTGCCCGTGCCAGCTTGACGCGGGGAGAGTGGAGCGTGGGGCACGACGGGAGGGCGAGGAGAGGACCGGGGGCACGGGGGCGAGAGGAACGAGGCCCTCCCCCCTTAGCCCCCTTTCGTTGTTCTCCTCGAGTCCCCCTCTCTCTCTCTCTGCCTCCAGCTCCGCTCCGACGCCGGCTCCTGCCTCCCTGGACTCCTCCCTCCTCCGCCCTCTTTGGGGACCGGAGGAAGGGGCAGGAGGCGAGCCCCGGGAGCGGGATTGAGGAGGAGGAGGGAGGAGGGAGGGGGGAGGAGGGAGAGGGAGGAGAGGAGGAGAGAGGAGGAGGAGGGAGGAGGGATGAGAGGGAGGATGAGTAAGGGAGGAGGAGGAGAGGAGGTACAGGAGAAGTAAGGAGGGGGAGAGCAGGCGGACAGGATGAGAAGGAGAGAGGAGGAGGATGAGGAGAGGATGAGGAGGAGGACAGAGGAGGAGGAGGAAGGAAAGGAGGAGGAGGGAGGAGGAGGAGGAGGAGGAGGGTGAGGAGGAGGAGGAGGAGGAGGAGGAGGAGGAGGAGGGGGGATGGGGGAGCGGGGGTAGGAGGCACGGTGAGAAGAGGGCGGAGAAGGAGGAGCAGAATGAGGAACGACGAGGAGGATGGGAAACACGACTGGGCAGGCGCAGTGGGCGAGCAGGAGGAAGAGGACCAGAGTGGACCCGGCACGCATCACTGGGCCTCTGAGATCCCGGGTTCTTCATTCATCATGGCCCCAGAGGGAGGTGAGGTGAGGGCCACATGCGCCGACCACAGGATCGGACCCCGGATAGTCACGTGGTTCTCTTCGAGTGTGTTCGCCTCATTTCCGGGCCGCGGGGCCCTATTAAGGATCGCCCTGGCATCGAGAGATGCAGCACATCGGACGCGGCCAGGAGTCCCAGCTGGTCTGTTGCACGACGCCGCGAGTCATCCCGAACGTCGGCTGTTTTCCCCCCCCAGCCCATAACTTTTCGACGAAAAATCAAGCCGCTCAGAAAAGGATGGAAACCCTGGGAACCACTCCAAGGGGGCTACTCGGACGCACCCCTGTCGAGGATGGCCGCCCCCCATCGTATATCCCTGGGGGTTGGGCCCTAGATTTCTGGTGCCTTGGAAAGCCCCACAAAGCCTGGGATAGGGGTCGACATATCCCGTCCGCGCCGAAGGCCCCGCCGGCCCCGAGGTAGAGGAGGAGGATGAGGGAGGGGATGGGGAGAGAGGGAGGGAGAAGAGAAGGAGGCTGGAGGAGGAGGAGGAGGAGGAGGAGGAGGAGGAGGAGGAGGAGGAGGAGGAGGCGAGGGACAGGAGGAGAGCGAGGAGGAGGAGGAGGAGGAGGAGCAGGAGGAGGAGGAGCAGGAGCAGGAGGAGGAAGGAGCAGCCCTGGAAGGCAGTCTGGGCGCCTGGGCCCCCAGTGCCGCCCGCCCCCCCCCGCCCCCCCCCGCGCCCCGCCCCCGGCGAGATAGCCGCGCGGGCGATCCCGGGGGGGGGAGGGACCCCGCCGAGGGCTGGTCGTCGGGGCCTGCCTCCCCTGGCTGCCCGTTCGCAGCCCCGCGCTGCTCTGCCATGTTTTTGGCCTCTCGCTCGCTCGCTCTCTCTCTCTCTCTCTCTCTCTCTCTGTTTCGCCTCGGTCGCGCGCCTCCTCGTCCACCTCCTACCCTCCTCCCCTCATCCTCTTCCTCCTCCTCCTCTCCACCTCCTCATTTACCTCCTCCTCCTCCTCCCCCTCCTCCTCCTCCTCCTCCTCCCCACGCCCCTCATCTTCCCCATCCTAGCACCTTCAACATTACACAATAAGAAAACTACTCTCCCAACTTCCCCTGATGACGGCCCGAAGATATCCGACACCCACCCCCCCCCCGCGTAATTTGTTTTTAGTTCGAGGAATTCCCGAAACGGTTTTTCGCTTGTTTTTTTGTTTTTTTTCCTTCAAAATGCTGCTCTCGCTGAGGCGCCGGCCTCATTTCTGCTCCCGAATCGTTCCGAATCGTGCTCCCGCTGCAGCGTGGGCCTCATTTTCGGATCGGTGTTTGGCCTCCGTCGTTCAGGATGGCGTTCTCGCCCCAGCGCGGGCCTTTTTCTCGCGCGCCCAGCCGCCCGCCACCACCGCGCCGCACCGCCACCACCACCACCACCACCACCACCACCACCACCACCACCACCACCACCACCACCACCACCACCACCTACAACCACAACCACAACCACCACCTCAACCACGCACACACGATAAGAAATCGTTAAAATGAAAACAACAACGCACGCACGCACGCACGCGCACCACCACCCACTACGCACGCGCGCGCGGAGCCACAGGTCCGCTACGACACGCGTCCGCGGATAGAGAAAAACAGCGCCATGGTAAAGGATGGGAGGGAGGGGTAGGACGTCAGATATGATGCGAGCGCACCTAGCTTGGCCCTCCTCCTCCTCTTCTCTGCCCCGTCCTCCCGTCCGTCTTCTGCTCTCCCCCCCCTCCCTTCACTCCCCCCTATCCTCCCCTTCCCGCTCATTTCTCCGCCCCCTTCCTCGTGTCCTTCCTTCTCTCCTCCTCGGTCGCCTTCCTGCCCTTCTCCTCCTCGCTGGGCCTGGCGCCAGAGTCGGCTCCGCGCCCCGCCTCTGCGAGGGCCGCAGGGGCCGGGTTGGAAGCAGGTCTGGCCGGCCTCTCCCAGCAGCCAGGAGGTGGGAGTTGGCGCGAGGGCAGTGGTCGGGCCGAACGAAAGGGGGTCACGAAATCTGCTGCATGCACTTGGTTTCGGCCCCGCCGCCGGGCCCATTCCTCGATACATGGGCGCCTCCCGGCGCCGGGGTGGCGCTGGGAAAGTCAGCTACGTGTGCTGATTCTCTCCCCTACTCTTTGCTATCCCCCCCTTCTGTTCCCCTCGAAAGAGGGCAGAGGGGTCCTGGCGGGAGCGGGTCCTGGGGGCTTTCTCCAACACCATCGACCTCCTCGCTCGGGGTCGTGCGTCGACGGGCTCCACGGCCTGGTGGGGGAGGCGGGTCCGGAGCCCGCAGTTTGCGCAAGGCTTCCAGGGGCTCCTTTCCTCAGGGGCGCTCATGCTGAGGGAAGCCACCGCGGAGCAGTGGGACGGCCCTTCACCGAAGGGCGTGTGTTGGGGGACAGGCGCGCTCGCGCGCGCGAGGGCCCTTGGGCCCCGTCCCCGCGCAGTTCGCGCGCAGGTGCGCAGCGGCGGCTTTCAGCACTTCGACCGCACGCAGCCCCTGATCGCCAGCCTGAGCCCCGCCCCAAGGCCGCCGTCGCCGTCGTCGCCGCCAACGTGTCTTTCGTCGCCGCCCTCCCAGGAGGATGAGGACCACAGTAGGCCCAGGGTG
The DNA here is from genome assembly GCA_963575745.1 of Prorocentrum cordatum. Classification (NCBI taxonomy): domain Eukaryota; class Dinophyceae; order Prorocentrales; family Prorocentraceae; genus Prorocentrum; species Prorocentrum cordatum. The sequence goes on along the minus strand of CAUYUJ010006239.1, from coordinate 16,777 downwards.
CATCATCGATGCTGCAGTACTCTGGGCCTCCCAGTTGGGGTCCGAGCAGATGGGGTCGGAGTATCGCGCCGTATCGGCGATGCAGCGGCGATGCGGCTCGATTTGGAGCCCGATTCTCTCCACGCTGGCGTCGCCGATACATCGCCGACGTCGCCGATGCATCGGCGATGCATCGGTGATGCATCGCCGATGTATCGGCGATGCGGCGCGATCCTCCGACCCATCCAGGAGGCCGCTGTGTACGCCCAGTCCCAAAGTCTTCTTCTTGTCCGAGGTCTCGCCAGGCTTGCCTCTCCACGACGGACCCCCCCCTGGTAGCCTCACGGGCTCGCGTGCAAGGTGAGGGTTTTTTTATTTCGACGCTTCGACATTGGGCGGAAAGGGGGGGAGGGAGGGTCTGGCTCCAGACCTCTGCTTAGTGCGACTGTTTGCGACGGTGCGTCCCATGAGGGGAGGCGTCCCAGCTGCTCGAAGCAGGCACCCAACTCAACCAAGATCTGCTCCATGGGGAGGGGAGGGGGGGTGCGAGGGCCCGCGCAGCGCCGATCGGCAAACAGTGAATGCAAAAACGATCACAAGCGGGTGCCCCGTTTCGTGAAAGTTCTACGGCTTTAGTTGCGTGGTGCAGGCTACCCAGCGCGTTCAACTTTGAACGCCGCGGGCGACCCAGAATCGTTCGCCAGAATTGTTCGATGAGGAACGATTTGGACGTTTCGGGAAGGGCCGATCGTTCAAGGTGGAACGCTGCCCGCGGTGTCAGAGACCAACGCCGAAGTCGGCACGACACGAACCTGACGTAGACTCCCGGGCTCGTATGCAAGCGGATGCCCCTCCTCCTCCACCCTCCTCCTCCCTCCTCCTCCTCCTCCTCCTCCTCCTCCTCCTCCTCCTCCTCGTCCTCCTCCTCCTTCTCATCCACATCCTCCTCCTTCTCATCCACATCCTCTCTTATCATCCTCCTCCTCCTGCCGTGAAAGTTCTGCGGCTCTGGCTGCGTGGTGCAAAAGCTGTGTGTGTGTGTGTGTATGTGTGTGTGTGTGTGCGTGTGTGCGTGTGTGTGTGTGTCGTGGGCGACGTGGTGCCGCGGGGCGGCGCGGCCACGAGAGGTTGCCGCGGGCGGGGACCCCGGGCGGGGACCCCGGGCGGAGTTCGCATGCGGTGTCCGTACATTTTCCGTGGTCCGATAGGGAGTTCCACCGAAGGCTCACCCGTCACATGCTTCGTGGCCTCAAAGGCATACGTGCCCCCCAAGAGCGGATCGGTGGGGCACGAGGTTTTGCAACCGAGGTACCTCGGTTGGAGAGGGGTTAATTCTAGGTTGTACGGCACCCTCGGAGTTAGCCTTAAGGCACACGTATCTCCATGCTCGGGCGTATTTTGGGGGGCATATCTTGGCGAGCTCGGCCCAAGATAGCCGAGCATGGACGTACCTCCATGCTCGGCTATGCTCTAGGTTGTACGGCACCCTCGGAGTTAGCCCCTAACGCACGGGGGGCACCACGGGCGGGCACCCCAAAAACAGTGCCACAACGGGGTCTTCGCAACTGCACACAGCCAGGTCCGTCGCCAGGGCCTCGGCGCCTCTCGCACACCTCCTGGGGGGCCTCTTGAGGTGTCTTGGATGCTTCTTGGGTCATTTTGGAAGCCTCCTGGGCGCCCCTGGCTCTCTTAGAGGCCCTTCGGGCCGTCTCTAGGACCTCGGGGGTTTGCTTGGCCGTCTGAGGGGCCTGTTGGTCAGGAGGGGAAAAAACACACAGACACAATTAATCGTCGATTCCCCAGAAAATATGGGAAACTATGGGACGTGGGGGGGAAGACAAAAACCCCGAAAGTATGGGAAAAATATGGGGAATCCTTTTATTTTTGTGTGTGTATTTATTTGTGTGTCCTGGGGCCTCTTCATGGGGGGCCTGTTGGATCCTTCTGGATGCATCTTGTGGGCTTATTGGGCCGCCCTGGCGGCCCCTTGTACTGTGTCGGGGACCTCTTGGAGGCCTCTTGCCACCCTGGGAGCCTAGTGGGAACACGAGGTGGGCGATGGCGGAAGCACTTGGAATCGCTCGGACGTGTGCATTTTTCCTTCGGCGAGGACCATCGAGAAGCATCCTTGATCATTTGGCGAACACGCACAAAATCGACAAAAACACAGGGAATGGACGTCCGAGCGATGGCCAGAGCATGTGATCCTTTGGACCCGTCTTGGAGGCCACAAGGGGCCAACACACATGTTTTTATAGTGGCTATTGTAAATCGGCGTCCTCGGCCTTAGTGACGCGAAAGCGAGGCTTCGATTGTCAGCGATCTGCCTAATCTTACGCCATGGAGAGAGGGTAGATGAAACTAGGCTTTCTCACGCCTTATCTTGCATCATAAACCTCCCACCCAACCCATCCCATTGTGCTGAATCCTTTTCTGTCTGCAGATCTGAGTGTCCTAGACAGAAGACGTTGATTCCCAATTGGCACTTGCAGAACTTGACCCAACGTTTTTGCTGCGCAATCGGAAAGGGGGGCTCTGGTACCTTTGAGGAGGAAGAGCGCAGGAGGCGGATGAGCAGGAAGCGGAAGAGAGGAGGATCAGGAAGAAGGAGGAGGACTCGGAGCCGAAGGAGCAGCAGGAACAGGAGCAGGAGGAGCAGGATGATCAGGGGGAAAAGAGGGGGAGGCAACGACACGGAAAGAACCGGATCCAGAAATGAGATCCGCGCTTGGGCCAGAAGGCTATTCTTCTTTCTAAGCGACTCTGAGCGATCGGAGCAAGGAACTGATCTTGAACTGGCCACCGCTGCAGTGGGAGCCCATTTTTCAAGGACCGAGGACGCTCCGACCGAAACAAACAATTGGAAATACCAAAGCATGAGATCCTGCGCGCGCTTGGAAAACACACGCGAAGGAGGGTTTGAGCGAGCTGGCGCCAGATCCGGGGGTCTGGGGGGGTCCGGGGAGCTTTGCGCATCTCCGAGGCACCAGGAGGAGGAGGGAGGAGGAGGCGTAGGAAGGAGGAGGAGGAGGAGGCCCTCCCTCTCCCCTCCTCGTCCTTCTCATCCTTCTCCTCCTCCTTCCCCTCCACCTTCTCTCCCCCTCCTCCTCCTCCTTCTCCCTCCTCCCTCCTCCCTCCTCCCTCCTCCCTCCTCCCTCCTCCTCCTCCTCCTCCTCCTCCTCCTCATCCTCCTCCTCCTTCTCCTCCTCTCCTTCTCTTGCTGTCTTTCGCCCCCCGACCCCACCGACGCCGATCGAGGATCGGCGCTTTCCTCTCTGTCGTCGTCGGCGTCCTCGCCACCCGCCCTCACTGACGCCTGCGATGGTGACGACGACGGTGGCGGCGGCGACGACGCTGCTCGACTCCCCCTACTCCCCGCCTGCTCCCATCTGTTGGACGTTCGTCTGTATACCCTCCTCCCCACCTTCGTCCGTCCTCCTCCTCCCCCCCTCCTCCCCACCCTCCCCTGCCTGTTCGAGGTCTGTGGCTTTCCGACGTCTTAGTCGATTCTCGGCGGCCTTCCAGCCTCGGGGAGCCCTCCCGCGGCCGCGCCTCGCTGTGAGCGTTCTGGGGGTGCCCGGATCCTCCCGAGCGGCCGCCGGAGAGCCGCGGCACGACCCGCATACCAGGGGGCAGCGCCAGCCGAGGATCGGCTCAGGGGGGGAAGGCATCGGCCCCCAATCGCCCACCCATCGCCGATGTAGTCCTGGTGCTCCAGATTTCGTAATAAAGGGAGGGGGGTCTCATTTCTGGGGGGGGTCTCTTCCAGGCTATCTTGGAGGGCCTGGGGGGTCTGGGGACGATGTTTTGGAGGGTTCTCCCTCGGGGGGAGGTCTGAAATAGCTTGTCTTGGAGGGTCCAGACCCCCTCCCTTTTATTACGAAATCTGGAGTATGTAATCCAGCCCGCCCAGGAGCGTCCTGTTCTGTCGTCGGGGCCTATCGCCGATCTCTCGCCGATGTATCGCCAATACACTACGGGTGGACCCAAAAGGGGGTCCAGCGTCGAGGGGGTGGTGCAATGGATTTGGTGCAACAGATTTGTGAGTCGCAATAAAATTTGGGGCGCGCAGTACATTCCGGGGCGCACATGTATTGCTGGATGTTTGCGTGCTGTACATAGTTCGCCATCCAATGTAATAGAATTCTCCGGCGCAATACATTTGCAATACAAGTGGCCCAAATCCATTGCACCACCCCCTTTCAGCTGGACCCCCTTCTGGGTCACCCAAACACAAGCTCGATGTCCCCCCCGCCCAGAGCTGGCCTCCCCGAATCGTTACCGCTCCATCTGCTCTTCCGTTTCTTCACAGTCGTCGTCCTCCCCATTACGTCTCCTTCGAATGACTATCTTTTCGTGCAGCCGAAAATAGTGGGCTCTCCTGATGGCCTCTTCTGCTGCATGTTAGCGCGTTTGGAGGTTTTTGCGCTGGTCCTGTGGCTAATTTGTTCTTCTTGGTGACCTCCCTGCTCCAACCTTTGGGCAGGCTTGGAGGTACCCTGTCCCCCCACCTGCCTTTTGGGGGGCAGGTTTGGGGCTCTCTCGGGCTGTCGGGGGTGCCTCCTGGCTGCCCTGGCGGCCTCTCGGGGCCTCCTTGGGGCTTCCTTGGGCCGCTCTTGCCGGTAAATTGTTCACATTGAGTCGGGCGTGTCCCTCTACAGGCGGATTTTCGACAACAAAATTAAGAATACCCAAAGATCTTCCAAACAAGTCAAAAAAAAACTCAAAAGCTAGTCCCCAGACTATTTTTGGATTGTGCTTGATTCTTTGTTTGGGGGGGGGGGCATCTTCTATTTTTCGTCGACAATCCCCCTGTAGGGGGCAGGCCCGACTGTAATGCTAACACCTCCGGGGCCCTGAGATTTCCTCCGCACCGCACCGGCGCAGTCCATCGGTGCAGCTGCACGGACGGGTGCAGGCCAGCCGAGGCCCGAGGTCACAGCTCGGCCGTCGCACCGCTGGTGGTGGCTCGGGGCGCGTGCTGGGTATCAATATAACAGCTGGTCCTCCTGTAGTCCCGGGATTTTTGTTAAGACTTTTTTTCGTTGGTGGTGAGGCAGAGGCAGCCCGCTCCAGCGTGTGGCCCTTCGTGGCAACCGACGGGCGAATTGTCCGGCGTGCAGGAGGAAGATAATCGCTTGGCCGTCGCACCGCTGGTGGTGGCTCGGCTGCTGCCCTCTTCTTCGCTGCGGTGCGCCTGCATCGTCCGCCTCTCCCCAAATGCTCGGCCTCCAGTGCTTCAACGTGGCGGCGCCCCCGCAGGCACGCAGAGCTTCTGAAGACCGAACATTTTGAAAACCAAGTGTTTCCACTACTAAAGTACAACATCTGGTCCTCCTTGTAGTCCCGGGATTCCTTCCCAGACCTTCTTGCCGTCGGCGGCGAGGCAGAGGCAGCCCGCTCCAGCGTGTGGCCCTTCGGGGCAGCCGACGGGCGAACTGTCCGGCGTGCAAGAGGAAGGGAAGCAGGACGAGGGCGGCCGCGCGAAAAAGAGGCCCCCCCCCCTTGCCAGACATGCGATGCCCGATTTTTCCGATGCGCGGTCCCCAGAAGCCCCGACTCGTGCCCCAGGAGGAGGCCTCCGACAGTCGAGCGGTGGCGAAGCGCCCTGGCGTGCCTGTAGGCCTACCAAGCAATGGTCTAACAACCGCTTGTGGTGTACACGAAACTGTTCTCAGAACACTGCTGTCTGGGACGGTGTTGTCTCAACCTATCGGGCTGATGTCCGAAGAACACTGCCTTATTAGTAGAACCTTCTTGGGTTCTAAGAACATTTCGTGGTAGGACCAGAGGAGTGCAAGGAAAGTCGGTCCCTGCTCGAGACAGCCGACAGCGTCTCCAACGGCCACCCGGTGGCTTCCGGCGGCCTCCGAGGGCCTCCGCCGGCCTCCCGGCGGCCTCCGAGGGGCCCCCGAGGGCCCTCGGAGGCCCGCGGCGCGCCGCGCGCGGGCGCAGGCCTGCGCACTCGCAGGCGCGGGCCCCCCCTGCGGCCGCCGCCGCTCCTCCTCCGCCTCCTCTCTGTCCTCTTCTCGGATCCTACCTCCTCCTCCTCCTCCGCCTCCTCCTCCTCCTCCTCCTCTTCCTCCTCCTCCTCCTCCTCCCCTCCTCCTCCTCCTCCTTCCTCCACCTCCTCCTCCTCCTCCTCTCCTCCTCCACCTCCTCCTCCTCCGCCTCCTCCACTCCTCCTCCTACCCCCCTCCTCCTACTCCTCCTCCTCCTCCTCCTCCGCCTCCGCCCCTCCTCTCCTCCCTCCTCCCCTGCTCCTCCTCCTCCTCTCCATCCTCCTCCTCCTCCCTCCTCCTCCTCCTTTCCTCCACCTCCTCCTCCCCTCCTCTCCTCCACCTCCTCTATCCACCTTCTCCGCTCTCCTCCTACCTCCCCCCTCCCCACCTCCTCCGCGTCTCCTCCTCCTCCACCCTCCTCCATACCCCCCGCCTCCTCTTTTCGCCATTACCTCCTCATGCTCCTCCACCTCCTTCTCCTCCTCCTCCACTTTTACCCCCCCCACTCCTCCCTGCTCCTCCTCCTCCTCCCCCTCCTCCTCCTCCTCCTCCTCCTCCTCCTCCTCCTCCTCCTCCTCCTCCTCCTCCTCCTCCTCCTCCCCTCCGTCCTACCGCCTCCTACCCCCCCTCCTCCAACCCCACCCTCCTCCCGTCCTCCTCTTCCTCTCCTCCATCTCCACCTCCTCCTCCTCCACCTCCTCTGCGGCCTCCTCTTCTCCTCTTCCGCCTCCTCCTCCTCCTCCTCCGCTCCTCCTCCTCCCTTCCTCCTCCTCCTCCTCCTCCTCCTCCTCCTCCTCCTCCTCCTCCTCCTCCGCCCGCCCTCCTCTCCTCACTCCTCTCCTCCTCCTCCTCCTCCTCCTCCTCCTCCTCCTCCTCTCTCCTCCTCCGCCTCCTCCTACCCCCCCTCCTCCTCCTCATCCTCCTCCACCTCCTCCTCCACCTCCTCCTCCTGCTCCTCCTTCTGCTCCCCCACCTTATCCTTCTTCTCCCCCCGTCGAAACATCGAACACGACATAGTCATAAACTTTCGGAGTTCCGGGCGGATTTCTTTCATCAGCGCTTGGACCCTTGGCGGTGGCTCTGGCGCCACCCTTGGATGCAGCGCAGAGCCAAGAAATCCGAAGGAGTTCCGGAAGTTTATGATGATGCAGTGATTCTTCTTCGATCCCCCGCCTCCACCTCCCTCTCATCCGCCTTGTCATCGATGCGAGCCTCCTTCTCCCTCTGAGGAGAGTACTCGTTCGTCCAATTGCCAAGCTGCCAGGAGCCTTCCGAGACCCTCGGGGGGGGGGGCCCGAGACAGGGCCGCCGCGAGGAGTCCTCTCTCGCCCCGTACGTTCCTGGCGTCGGTCGTCGTCGCCGCCGACCTTCCCCCTCCGCACCACCCCCCTCTTCTCTGCAATTGCTCGCGAGCCATGCCTGCACGGGTCCAGTCGGTCCAGATTAGTAGGTCGACCCTGCCAAACCAAGGGTACTCTTGTGTCCCGTGTGTTCGCGACACCTGCCTTCTACACTACTGTGGCAATGTGGCCCTCGGAAGGGTCTCTTGTTCTCTCGCGTGTCCTCTCCGATCCATCCCGACCGTGCGGGTCCAGTCGGCGGGGGGGGGGGGCGTGGCTCCGCATGTCATGAAGATGGGGCTTTGCCAGAGGGGAGGGGGGAGAGTCTGGGAGAGAGGAGGGCAGATTTTCTGGATGGGGGGGGCGAGGGGGGGAATCCCGTTCGGGAGGAGAGGGTGGGATATTTTCTGCAGCACAGCGCCCACAAGAAGAGTCCGTTCTTCCATGGTGATGAGCAACTTGGCATCGCTCGGACGTGTGCATTTGTTCTCGGCGAGGACCATCGAGGAACACTGTGGGTCACCTGATGAAGAAATACACGCGCGAAATCGAAACATGCACAGGGAATGGACGTCTGAGCGATGGCGAGGCAAGGGATCGTGGCCTCGGGAGCGCAGGTGAATCATTTTTCCCAGGAAAGGGCCGAGCATGTTCTTCGGGTGGAGGGCAAAGGGTGCAACCTGAAGTGCCGTGTCGATGGACTGTCGAGGCTTGAACCTGCCAGAGAGATGAATCCCAAGACGGATCGATCCTCCAGGTGCCAGAGCCCATACGGATCTCACATGGAGCCCTCCCACCCTGCGAGAATGCTCGGGAGGGGCCCGGGCGCGGGTGCGCAGGGCCTCCCTGCCAGGGGGTCGTGGCCGCAGGGCTGCAGGGCTCGCTGCTGCGGCAGGGCCTCCGGCCCGGCATCGCTCGGACGTGTGCGTTTTGTTTCCTCGGCGAGGACCATCGAGGAGCATCCTTGAGCATTTGGCGAAAAAAACACGCACGAAACCGAACAAAAACACAGGAAATGGACGTCCGAGCGATGGCCAGCTGGCGGCCTGGAGGGCGCGGGCCCCCCCCCTGCTCTGCTGCCTCTGCTGCTGCCAGGGGGATCGCGGGCTCGGGCTGCGCGGCTCTCCTTCCGATGGGAGCCCCTGCGGTGAGCACCAGTGGGCCCCCCCCCGTGTGTGCGCCCTCGGCCGCATGACATGCAGCGGCGTTTGCGTGAAGTCGGGCCTGTCCCTCCACAGGAGGAATGCTCAAAGATAGTCAACAAAATAGTCGGGGGACCATGTTTTCAGCATTTGTTTTGCGACGTGGGAGTATTTTGGGGTGTCTCATTTTTTCCCCCAAATCCCCCTGCAGGGGGACATGCCCGACTGGCGGACTGGACACCCTTGTGAAATGAGGTGCGCGCTTCAGTGCTCCGGTGACTCCGCGACGCTCTCCACAGTTTTGCTTTGCCCCCGTCTCTGGTTGAGGTCGAGGGAAGCGCCCGCCACCTGCTTTTCCATCCCCTCGACAGAGGGAGCGGAGGAGGAGGAGGAGGAGGAGGAGGAGGAGGAGGAGGAGGATTGGAAATCACATATCGTACCATAGGAGTACATGTGCGCATACAGGTGCGTGTGAATACCTAGCACCCTGCAATGGCGGATAAGAGTGATGGGGCGGGCGCAGACAACGCGGCCGTCGAGGCGGCGAATTTCTTGGCCCTCGCCTTCGTCTGATCCTCGGCCACCTCGCCTGTTTCTGTTGGCTCCCCATCCTCTTCTTTTTCTTCCTCCTTCTCCTCCTCGTCCTCCGCCTCCTGCTCGTCACCTTCCTCCTGCTCATCCCTCTGCCTGTGGTGGTGCGCGAGTGGGTCGCGGGGTGGGTCGCGGCATCGGTCGCGGGTGGGTCGTTGGATGGGTCGCTTGTGGATGGCGGGGTGGATCACGGAATGGGTCGCGGGGTGGGTCGCTTGTGGGTTGCGGGTGGGTCGCGGGGTGGGTTGCGGGGTGGGTCGCGGGGTGAGGGTCGAGGGGTTGGTCGCGGATGGGTCGCGGGTGGGTCGCGGGTGGGTCGCGGTGTGTCGCGCGGGGTGTGTCGCGGGGTGGGTCGCGGGTGGGTCGCGGGATGGGTCGCGGCTGGGACGACAGCAACAAAACAATATACATACCGCGGGAATCCATCGTAGCCACGCGCCCAGGGACAATGTAATACTTTTCGGCCCCCTCACTCTGATCTAGTCGACGTCGGCCTACCGCCACCGTGGTAGCTCCGAGGCCTTTTCGGGATGCTTGTGAAGATCTCCCGGGCTCTCTCTCTCTCAGAATTCTCTTGGAGGCAGCTTTGGTGTGCCCTTGGGGCCTCTCTGGGGCCTTAGTTGGGCCTCTAGGAGGTTTCCTGGGGCGTCTGGGGTGCTTCTCAGAGGGGAGCTGATCTCGGGAGCCGCCTTGCGGCGGAGGGCTCCACTTGTCGGTTCGTGTTTCCCCTTTTGGGCTTCTCTCGGCCACTCTTGGGGCTCTCTTTGGCCGTTTTGGTTGTCTTGGAATCAGATTGTGAAGGCCTGAATTGCCGATGTTGTTGACCTAGGAGGACGACGACGACGACGACCACCACGACGACAACGACAACGACGAGCTGATGGCCCTGCCACAGTCTCGGGATATGGGCGGGCGGTGGAGGGAGGAGGAGGAGAAGGAGGAGGAGGAGGCGGAGGAGGAGGAGGTGGAGGGGTATGGGGAGGGGGAGATGAGGATGAGGATGATCGATGAGGGGGAGGAGAGGAGGAGGAGGAGGAAGAGAGGAAACGAGGACGAGGATGAGGACGAGGACGAGGACGAGGAAGGATAATAGAGGAGGGAAGGAGGAGTAGCAGGAGAAACATGAAGAGGAGGAGAAGAAAGAGAAGGAGGAGGAGGAGGAGGAGGACGAGAGGCAGGAGCAGGATGAGGAGGAGGAGGATAAGAAGATTGTGGATGAGGAGGAGGTGGAGGAGGAGAGCCGCCTGTCTCCTCGGGGGGCGGGCGTCTGAGGTGCGAAACCGGGGACAACGCACCCAGCGAGGGTGGGGTCAGAACTCCCAGGACCCCCCCCACCACGCGGGACCCCCCCCGAGGGGCCCCCGGTCGGGGAAGGAACAAAGGTAAGGGGCTTCTCTTCCGTGTAACTACCACCCCCTGGATTAAAAAGTTGAGATCGGAGCTACACCGAAAGAACCGCATCCTGGTATTCGTCCGTCGTTCGGCTTTCGAGCCGCGACTTTCGATCGGGACTGGATCCTGGGAAGTCGATGGTCGCTGTTCGACCGGACCTCTATCCTCGACCCTCGAAGTATCTGGGGCCCTCGATCCTCGATCCTCGAGCCTCGATCGAACCTCGATCATGGATGTTCGATCGGCCAGGCATTCTGGAGCCTGGAGTTTCGATCAAGCCTGGAACATCGGTTCTCGATCGTCGCTCTTCGATCGGCCATCCAGCGTCGAACTTCGACGGATCGTGGCCGCTCGATCCTGGCTCCTCGATGTCCGAACGGCCCTGGATCCTCGACCCTCGATCTCCGACCCTCAATCGCTAGGTGGTTGTCGAACTTTGATCGGCCGTGGAACCCAAAGCCTCGTTTCCGATCGATATGGGTTCGCTCTTCCACAGTCGGTCCTGGGTCATCGATCGTGTATCCTCGATCATCGATCCTGGATCGTCGATTCTGGACCGTACATCCTGGGTCAACCGCGTCGCCCCAAAATGACCCTGGGATCGAACCTCCCACAGGGGGGCCTGCGACCCGACGCGACCTCAAGATGGCCTCAAGATGACTCCAAGACAAACCTGTGAACCGAACGATGCAACGGCCATCCCTGCGGACATCCGCCCAGGCGCAGATAGGACCGCGCGCGCGAGGCTGTGGCAACTGGAATCTGACTTGCACGGAGAGCATGCGACACGGAACAATCCAATACTGTGATGATAAGAGGAGAGAGTGGGAAGAGGAATAGGTCCGCGGCGTCTGTGTGAGCGTACATGAGACCAGAAACTCGAATGTCAGGAAGTCTCAAGCGAAATCGTCGTTTTCTGGCGGCATGAGATGCGACAAAAAGTAATGTGTGAGGAAGTCCCACGCGAAATCGCCACTGTCTGGCGGCCTCGAAAGGGACAGGAATATTTTTTTAGGAAGTCCCACGCGGAATCGCCACTTTCCGGTGGCATGGCAGAATTTCCGGTCGCCCTGGAAGGCGACCGGAAATTTTTTGTTGAGGAAGTCCTAGGCAGAATCCCACTTTCCGGTCGGAGCCCCATTTGGCCTTTATAATATTAAAAGGGATGATGGAGGCACCGGAAACTCCGGAATTGGCAACAAATCCAACATTGTCCCGGGGCCCCGCTGCCTAACGGGAGGCAAACCACGTCTACCTCGGCCCCTGCGGTCTCCACTTTTTAATCCAGGGGGTTGTACGACATTGTTCGATCCCTCGTGTTTTGTTCGGTCTCCTCTACGACGGCGATTCAAAGAAGGCTGACGTATTTTACTTTGGATCAGGCTGGCCTCGCGTCGAAGAGCCTCTCCTATACGCCGACTGGGGCGGCGGATTTGGGGCCGTCTAGGAGCGTCGAAAGCCCGAAAAGGCGAGAACGCTAAAAGTCCTTCAAAGTAGTTTGGGAGAAAGAACTGGCTTTTGGTTTTTGAGGTCCTCTTGGGGGGCTTCTTGGAGCCCAACTGGGGCGTTTTAGGGGCGTCTTGGGGGTTCCTCGGGCCGTCTGGAGGCTATCTTGGGCGTCACAGCGAGTTTCGGGCGACTTCGGGCACTCTTGGACCGTGTTGTGGTACTCTTGGGCCGTCATGGGGCCATGTGGGTTCCGAAAAGCCATGCGATAAGTCCCGGAACCGTCTAGAAACGCTTAAGGGTGCCCTAGAAGAGCGCCTGAAACTCTTAATTGGGGGGCCCTCGAAAAAGTTGTTAGGATTGAGGGCGGAGGACTCGAGGGACTTTCCAACTCGTGCCTCTGAGCACGGTTGCGGATTTGTACAGATGTACAAAATATGTTTACACACATGTACACATATCCCTATATATCTATCTATATATACATATATATATATATATATATATATATATCGAGAAAGATATAGAACCGAAACCGAAAGAGAGAGAGAGAGAGAGAGAGTGGGGGAGAGAGACAGTGTGTGTGTGTGTGCGAGTGTGTGCGAGGCGGGGGGGGAGTGTGAGTGTGCGTGGGACAGAAAAAAGAGAGACATAGGCACACACACACACACATATATATACACATACATACATCTATATATATACATACACACATATATATATGTATATACACATACACACATCCATCTGCATACGCGTCGTGTAGTCGTCCGTGTTGCGCGTTCCCCGCCCATTTTTGCTGGAGGCCTCCAGAGCCGCAGCGATGCCCTCCGCCCCTGCGGCTCTGCCTCCGCCGCGCCCTCCCCGGCCCCCGCCGAGCATCGCCGCCGACGGCCCCCGCCGCTCCGCTGCCCCGCCGCCCCGCCGCGCTGCCTCCGCCGCGCTCCGCCACCCCGCCGCGCTGCCGTCGACGACGGCGTGTTCGACGACGTCGTCATCGCCGTCGTCGACGTCATCGTCGTCGACGTCGTCGTCGACGTCGACGTCGTCGTCGTCGTTGTCGTCGACGTCGTCATCCTCGTCGTCGTCGTCGACGTCCTTGTCGACGTCGTCGTCGTCGTCGACGTCGCCTTCGCCCTTGCCACCACCGCTGCGGCGCCCTCCGCCGCCTGCCCTTCCGGCGCGCTGCACCCCGCCCGCAGTCCGTCGCGCCCCCGCCGCCGGCGCTGCCGTTGCAGCACTGAGCGGTCGGCGGCGCGCGCCGCCGCGCGGCGGCGGGCGCTGTGCCAGTGGGGGGGCGAGGGAGCGGGCCTTCCTCAGACCGTACAGTGCCGTTTTTAATACATGCTCCGAATGCGGATCATGTATTATACATGCAAGGATCTAGTATTAAAAACAACGATGATGCACAAACTTATAAATTAAGCATGTGGTGAAATCCTATATTTTGAAAAATCCTATGTATTAAAAACTGCCCTGTAGACGCGCTGACGGCAATGTAGGTTGACGGCGCTGTTGGTTTCGGCACTGCAGGTGGGAGTTTGCGTGGCCGAGCCAGTCGCAGGGCGTGGTCCGTGCTTGCCCACTATTCGCTGCGTCGTTCTCGCTCGGTGCATTCGCACATGTGGAATGTAGGAAAGTGTGGTTCGTGATTTCCTGCGCGCCGTTAGCGCGATTCACCAAACATCGCCGATTCCCAACATCGCCGGTAACCAACATCGCCGTTAGCGTGGCCTTGGATTGGGGGGCGAGAAATCGGGCCTTTCTTAGAGCAGGAAGAGGCACCCATACCTTTACCCTTGCCTCGTTTCCCTCTTTCCAGACCCTCGGGTCATGAAAAAATCACGACGGGAAGGTTTTCACCGTTTTCGGTCTCCAGGTGCCCTCATCAGGCCTCGGGACCGTCAAACAACGACGCGGGATGAGAAACCGGTCCCGGGGAAAGGGTGAAGAACTCTGGGGTCGACGTTATGACAAAATCAAGACGTCGGGGATCTGGGGAGGAGGAATAGGTACCCATACTTCTACCCTTGCCTCGGTTTCCCCTTTTGTGGGCCTCCCGGGAGGCCCTTGACGCCACCGCTGGATGCGCCTCGAAATCCTCGTCAGAACGCGGTATCAGTACCTGGGAGAGGTCCTGGGAGAAGCGGTATCAGTACCTGTTGATTCCCCCACTTCCCGGGAGGGCCTCGCCCTTGAGCATCGAAAACGTTGGCATCCCTTCCCTGGCGGAAGGACGGCGGAGGCCAGCAGAAGTATGACGGAGGTCCTTGGATCATTTGTTACCGGAAATTGTCGGCAACGGATTTCGGTCACGCCAAGATTTTGACAGCGACTGGAGGTGTCCTATTTTCGGTAACGAACAGACGGCGCGTCCGTGGCCAATCGAGGGCGTTATGTTCGGTAACGGCGAAAAGGAATTTGGTCAGGGTGCAAATTGCGGTAACGGTCGAACAAGATTTCGGTAACGGTCGAACGGGGTTTTGGTAACAGTCGAGCGGAATTTCATTAACGATCGGACTATGTTTCGGTAACGATATCGCGAACGGATGTCGCCAAGATCGGGCGCGACGCAAACACATGCCAGTAACGGCAAAGTTAGGTTAGGTAGCGACGGACTTTTTTTCACAGCGACGATCTTCGATTTCGCTAGCGACGATACTGAATTCTGGTAGCGGCCATGCAGCACACTGTTTGGTAGCACCATAATGCATTTCGATAGTGCGCTACCGATTGTTAGGTGCTCGCTGGAAGGCGCCGTCGCCTCGCCCGTTACCGAAACTCGCGGCTGGAGGCCAGATTCTGGTAGCGACCAGTTCGTCCGGAGCGTTAACCCGAAGCCTCCGGTAACGGACGACGATTTGGGGCGGCTCCGCCGGCGGAGGCAAAAGATGCGCCCCCCAAGAGATGACGAGATTTCTGGATTCAGGGTTTTCGGAACCCGCCAAGTTTAGGCCGGGCGTGTCCCCCCCTACAGGCGGATTTTGGACGAGAGATACAGAATACGCCAAACAGATTCCAAAATGGTCTAACACATAATCGAACCATCGTCCCTGGACTAGGCTTAAGTCGGGCCTGTCCCTCTACAGGGGGGGAATATTCAAAAATAATCAAAAATAGTGAATATGCTTTTGGGTTTTGATCAATTATAGTTATATTGATTTCGTCCAAAATCCCCCTGTAAGAGGACAGGCCCGACCTAAGCCTCTGCTTTCTGACCATTCTGGCATATTCCCCCTGTGGAGGGACAGGCCCGAAGTAACGCCAAAATAAGGGGGGGCGGGGGGGCGAAGCACGGCGCACCTTTATCTTGGCATCGCTCTGCCGTGTGTATTTATCTTTCGGCGAGGACCATCGAGGAGCATCCTTGATCATTTCGCGAAACAGCCACGCGCGAAACCGACAAAAAACACAGGGCATGGACGTCCGAGCGATGGCCAGTTTTGCGCTCTGGAGGCGCAGAAAAGGGACCCCTTCTTGGGGCCCCAGAGGGGCACGAGCGGCGCGCGCGTCTCCCCCGCCCCCTTCGTTTCGATCCCCCCTCTTGCTTTTCACTCGGCGGTGAACCCAGACCCCCTCGAGTAATGAACAAATCAGGACGGACGGTTTTCCTTAATTTTCGGCCTCCGGGGGCCCTCACTGGGCCTCGGGAGTGTCAAAAATGACTCAGGATGCGAAGCCGGTCATGGGGAAAGGGTCTGGATCTTTGGGGGACGGACGACGTAATGGAAACATCATTACGTCGGGGGTCTAGGAATATAGATCAGGAGGGAACATTGATCGTCGATTCCCCAGAAGATATGGGAAACTATTGGAAGCGGGTGGGTGGGAGATGGGAACCCAGAATTTATGGGAAGACATATAGGGAATCTTGGGATCTGTGTGTATTTATTGGAGAGGCCTGACGGCCGGTGCCGCCGACCCTGATCGAAAGGGCTAGGAGTGGGGGGAGGAAGCGGAGGATGAGGAGGAGGAGGAGGAGGAGGAGGAGAAGGAGGAGGAGGAGGAGGAAGAGGAGGAGGAAGAGGAGGAGGAAGTGCATCCTTTGTGTGCCCGCTCGAAGAAAGTGCGCCCCGGGAGTGCGATATTCTGACTTGGGACGTGCTCCCGGAAGAGGAAGAAGTGCATCTCGGGCGTGCCCGCTCGAAGAAAATGCGCCCTAGGGGGGTGGTATTTTGACTCCGGGCCCGCTCCCGGGACGCCTCTGCGGGAGGAGGAGGAGGAGGAGGGGGAGGAGGAGGAGAAGGAGAAGGAGGAGAGGAGCAGGAGGAGGAGGAGGAGGAGGAGGAGGAGGAGAAGGAGGAGGAGGAGGAGGAGGACCAGGAGGAGGAGGAAGTGCATCCCGTGCGTGCCCGCTCGAGAAAGATGCGCCCCGGCGGGCGTCGAATCTGCCCGGCCCCCCCCCACCCCCCTGCGGGGAAGGGATCAAAGGAAAGGGGCTTCCCTTCGACTCCACTACGACGTCGTTTAATTTCGCTTTGGATAGCGCGCTTGAGGAGGAGAGCCCTGGGAGGGGGAGAACGGAGACGACGGAGACGACGAATCGAACGGAGAAGCCCCTGACACACGCCGACAGGTCGCGGATTGTGTCCCCCAGGGCCCTTTTAACAAGATGGTCCTAAAGCCTCCTTCCTAGTCGCCACCATGTCGTCGCGCTGGAAAAATGATTGGTTGCCCCCTATCTTGGGCTCAATACGGCCGCCGAACCTAAAACAGGGCTATAGGATCGGGAGAAATCGCTCCCAGAGCGTTCCGGAGCGCTCCCAGAGCGTTCCGGAACGCTCTGGAGCGGCCGCGGCGCCCAATACACCCTCCAAACCCGCCGATGCTCGGAGATTTCGAGTTCTCCCGATCCGATTTTATCCCGATCTTAGCGTCGTTTTAG
>CAUYUJ010006238.1:30000-55088 GCA_963575745.1 Prorocentrum cordatum | reverse complement strand
AGGTTGGAACATCATAAGCCGGGAGGAGGGAGGGAGGAGGGGGAGGAGGCGGCTACAGGAAGGAGGGGCGGTTGACGGATTTCCGTGGTTGGGCACGGGGCCCCCTCTCCGACAGGGCACCCGCCGCCGCCGGCCAGGGCCGCCAGAGGCCAGGACCGGGCAGGTCGGGCCCCGAGGGCAAACGGGTCCTGAGCCCTGGGGGGTCCCCCGAACCAGCGCCTCGTCAGAGCTCGCTGCTGCTGGCGGTACCGGGTCCCAGAAAGGGCAGCGACTGATCGACGGATCGGGAAGCTGATGGCGGCGGCTGCGGCTCTGTGGCAGATGCCCTAAACAAGGAGGCCAGGGGTCGAAACACGCCCGAGCCAGAGAGTATGAAAGCGGGCGCGAGGAGCCAACGTAATGGTTCTCCAAGTAGTGTGGTCCCCCCTCCCCGCCCGAGACATCCGCTATCCACAGCTCGGGGAGGCATCATGAACATCCTCAGTGGGGTATCCCCGATCCCGAGCTCGGGGAGGCATCGCGGACCTTCTCGGTGGTGTGGTACCCCTGGTGGTGGTGGTGGTGGTGCCGCTTCATTCCGAGAGAGGACAGGGGAGAAGGGGGAAGAAGAAGGAGGGGAAAGAGGAGGAGGCGGAGGGAGAGGAGAGGGGAGAAGGGGGAAGGAGGAGGGGGAAGAGGAGGAGGAGGCAGAGGAGGAGGTAGAGGTGGAGGTGGAGGAAAAAGAAGAGGATGACGAAGACCACGACGACGAGGCGGCCCGCAGGCGCGAGCGGACGGCCAAGACTCCAGCAGGGGGGGGAGAAAGGGACTACCTGAGCTGTGGCGGGCGAAAGGGGGGATACCCAGACACCGGACTTGCCGCAGTGAGTCCCAGCGTAAATGTGTTCAGGGGTGCACCAGCACAGGCACCCAGTGGTCTAGTGCTGGTGAGCAACGCGTATACCAAGAATGGCAGGAGGAGGAGGAGGCGGAGTAGGAGGAGGAGGAAGACGACGAGGAGGAGCATGGCAGGAGGAGGAGGGAGAGGAGTGGGAGGAGGGAGAGAAGGGAGGAGGAGGAGGAGGAGGAGGAGGAGGAGGAGGAGGAGCGGAGCAGGAGGAGGAGGAGGAGGAGGAGGAGGCGGCGGCGGGGCGGGAAGGCCATCACTCCCCAACGCCTCCCCGCGACAGAGGCGGCCGCGCACCGAGGAGTGTGCGGGGCGGCGGAGCCGAAACGGGAGGCACGCAGCAGATGCCGCACACACACACACACACACACACACACCAACTCCCCAGTGCGTGCCCCGCTTTCGTCCGACCCGACTGCGGCGGGGGGAGGCGCAGGGATCGACGCAAACAATGCCTCTCGTTTCCGCTTTGGTCTCGTGCTCCCTCGGGCTGATGGACTGGGTGGCTAGCGCCAGCTCGCGAGTGATTCTTCGCGAGCGCGGTTTGCGTCGCATGCTGAGCTGCATAGTGACCAGGCCCCTCCCGCCTCCCCGTTCCCCGTCGCCCCCCCCCCCGTCTTCATGCCGCCTCCGCTGCAAAGCGAAGTCCAAAGGCGAGAGAACAGCCCACGAACTCGCCTCAAAAGAACCCTGCCGGTGGAGGCTGGGCTTCCGCCCACCTCCTGCAGAGGCAGGGAAGCGGGAGACCCATCGACCCTTGAAACAGGAAGGCGCCAAAGTACTGCGCGAGTATCATGCTTTGAATGGGGATCTGGGAACTCCAAAGTATATCTTTTCAGCGTGCGCTCGGTACCCATGGGGCCATGGCCGAGGAGTCCAGACCGCGAGGACGTGGGCATCGATGTGCATCAAAGCGAGCCTGGGCCGTGGCACTCTCACTGCCCGTGGCTCAAGTCACACTCCGGGTGCTGTGAGAGTGATGCTGGTGATGATGGTGGCCATGATGATAAAGATGATGATGATGATGATGATGTTGATGATGATGATGATGCTCATGATGAGGATGGTGATGATGATGGTGGTGGTGATGATGATGATGGTGAGTATGATGATGGGGATGATGATGATAGTGGTGATGACGAGCCCGATGGTGATGATGATGATGATAATGAGGAGGATGATGATGATGGTGATCACGAAGATGATGATGATGATGATGATGATGATGATGATGATGATGATGATGATGATGATGATGATGATGATGATCATGATGATGATGATGGTGATGATGATGATGAGCATGATGATGATGGTGGTGATGACGATGGTGATGACGATAAGGAGAATGATGATGATAAGCATGATGACGATGGTGATGCTGATGATGATGATGATGATGATGATGATGATGAGTGTGGCGATGATGATGATGCTGATCTTGATGTTGATGCTGTTGTTGGTGATGGTGGTGACGATGTTGTTTGTGATGATGATGCTGATGGTGCTTCTGATGGCGATGATGATGATGATAATGATGCTAATGGTGATGTTGACGATGCTACAGATAGTGAGAATAATAGTGATGACGATGATTACGAGGATGACGACGACGATGATGAGAATGATGCTTGTGATGATGATGATGCTGATGATGGTGATGATGCTGCTGGTGATGATGATAGTGGTGGTGGTGATGATGATGCTGATCATGATGATGCTGATGATGATGATAATGATGATGATGATAATGATGATGATGATGCTGATGATGATGATAATGATGATGATGATAATGATGCTAATGGTGATGGTAATGATGATAATGATAATGATAATAAGAATGGCAATGAGGAGGAGGAGGAGGAGGAGGACGAGGAGGAGGAGACGTTGGAAGCGCCACACTCGACGGCTGGCTGAACGTCAGGCCTTGCGGCATCCTAGGCAGCCACGCCGACGACCAACGACCCCGACAAAAGGGACGATGGCAGGCCAGCAAGGCTGCACAAGCATTACCATGCGGAGAGCCGCCCAGATCTCTGGCGTCGGTGCAGGACCCCCATACACACACACACACACACACACACACACACACACACACACACGCACGCGCACACACACACACACACACATACACACACGCATCCCCCCCCCCACACGCATGAGCCGAGAAAATGGTTGTTCCACATGTCCGAGATGCGGACCTGGTGAACCCGAAGCGACAACCCTGCGCCCGTCGTGGGCGCAATCGAAGAAAACAGCACGTCACAAACATAATCTTTCGGAGGTGCGCGCAGATTTCTTGAGTCCGCGCTGACTCCCCCCGCGGTGCCTCTGGCGCCGCCCCTGGCGCGCTTCACGCGACATGGGAGGGGGTCCAGCGCCGATACCAGAAATCTGCGCGTACCTCCGATAGTGTATGCTCATCGATATCTCGTTCTGGCGTCCTCTGAGATCAGCCGAATCCGAAAGCGCTCCAGAGCTTCTTCGTTCAGCGGCGGCGCCCGAAGCAGGGAGCAGCGACAATAGCCCTGCGAGTCAGCTCCGGGCGCGCAAAGGCAGAGAGCGTCGGCCCAGCTGGCGATCCAGCGAGGGGCATGGCTCTCCCGAGGCTCCCCCACCCCGCCCTCTTTGCCCTTCATCGTCTCCTTCTCCTCCTCCTCCTCCTCCGCCCCCATCTCTCCCTCCCTCTCGTCCTCCTCCTCCTCCTCCTCCTCCTCCTCCTCCTCCTCCTCCTCCTCCTCCTCCTCCTCCTCCTCCTCCTCCTCCCCCTCCCCCTCCTCCTCCTCCTCCCTCCTCCTCCTCCTCCTCCTCCTCCTCCTCCTCCTCCTCCTCCTCCTCTCCTCCCTCCCTCCTCCTCCTACCTCCCCTCCTCCTCCCCCTCCTCCTCCTCCTCCTCCTCCTCCTCCTCCTCCTCCTCCTCCTCCTCCTCCTCCTCCTCCTCCTCCTCCTCCTCCTCCTCCGTCTCTTCTCCTCTCCTCCCTCTGCCTCCTGCGTTCCTCCTCCTGCCTCGCCCTCCGTCCTCAGGCCGGGGAGACGCGTCATGCGCACGACGTCTCAGACAGCAGGGCGCGGCCAGCAGCTCGCCTCGTTCGCCTGGAAAACCGCAAGGCGCCCGGGCGGGTCGTCGATGGAATGCATGAGGAGCAGCCTCCCGCTGCGGCGCCCGCTCGCGGGGGACGGCCGCCGAACGGGGGCGGCATGTCTCCCTCGTCTGCCCACCCGCCTGATCCTTCTCCTCCAGAAGTGCCTCCTCGCGCTCTCGACATTGGAGCACCCGAGCGGCGAAACGAAACGGGTCTCACGCGAGATGGAACAGCGACAGTACGCCGCGGCCCATGCTTACCCACGACCTTACGCGGGCAGCTTACGCGCAAGTGTCGGAGCAATTGACCTGATCTGACCAGGATGGATGGGCGGGCAGAATGGGTGGTGGGCAGAGTCCCCGTGTACGAGCGGGTGTCGAAAGGTGAAAGGTCGACTACATCAAGCTACACCTGTTTTACAAAATCACTGTCGCTGTCTGTCGTTTCCTCTATCATTGACCATCGTCGTGAACGATTATGTATGTCGTGGGGCGCTAGAGGTATAAGGATTTGGCGCCGCCCTGATGGGCACCCCAAATCCCCCAACAGGTATGTATATATATATATATATATGAGGACAGTGCTATACTTCTGCTGGCTTCCACCACCATACCCGCCGCGGTTTTACTTCCGCGGGCTTCCACCGGCCTTCCTCCAGATTCCGCCGAAGACGAGATGCGCCGAAGGCTAGGCCCGTTCTATAGCGCGCCATGTCGGACATTGATCAGCCACTCCTCCTTGCTGAGACCGCCGACACTGCAGGGTACACCATTTGGACAGGATCTGGTTTAAAAGCCGAGGGGGGCAAGGCGGGGCGAGGATGGAAATAGGGAGGACGAGGATGGGAACGCGAGGACGAGGAGGGAGAGGAAACGCAGCGGAAGACGATGACGAGGAGACTGAAGAGAGACACGAGGACCAGGAGGACATACGAGGAGGCTGAGAACAAGGATTAAGTCGGGCGTGTCCCCATACAGGGGGATTTTGAGCGAAAACTAGAAAATATAAAAAAAACAATAATCAAAAATAGTATAAAAATTGTCCCCTGACCATTTTTTGACTATTTTTGAATATTCCCCCCGTAGAGGGACACGCCCGACTTAAGAGACAAGGGGGAGAAAGGAGGCGCAGCAGCAGGAGCAAGAGGAGAGCATGCGCTGGAGGGCCTCCTCTCCGTCGCCTCGCCAGCCCTACGCCAGGCGCCAGGATCTCGATACCTCGTTCGATGCGCCTTGTCTTTGGACGCCCGAAATGGGTACGGAAAGAATGAGTACAATGCCCAGCAACAAATGTTGTCCCAAACCAACAGCGGCTGCTGTTGGACAGGCGGCCTTCTCTCTCGAATGGACACAGGCCGCGACGGCGTGGACAGCGAGTCCTGTTCAAAATGGACAAGAACTGCTGTTGGGCATTGTACCCATTCTTTCCGTACCCATTTCGGGCGTCCAGATTGTCCCCTGCCTCGCTCTGGCCGGCGCCCTCGGGACAGACTCGAGGGCCGCCCAGCGAGCGTTCCCCGAGGGCGCGCCGTGGGGCACCCGCCAGAGCAGGGCACGCCCGCCCCGCCGGGGCGGCGCGAAGTGTGCCGCCTCCCTCCCGCGGCCGAGCCGGGGGGGCGAGGACGAGAGAGAGCGACGACGGGGGCGCCGAGGAAGCCGAGGACGAGCAGCGGCCTGGGCGCGAAGAGGAGGGGGGCCCTCGAGGAGGGGAAGGGCGCGGGGGGGGGGGGGCCGAGGACGAGGACGGTGCTGGCGACGC
Source organism: Prorocentrum cordatum (assembly GCA_963575745.1). NCBI lineage: Eukaryota > Dinophyceae > Prorocentrales > Prorocentraceae > Prorocentrum > Prorocentrum cordatum. Next base: position 49,358 of record CAUYUJ010006238.1, on the reverse strand, counting down.
CGCGGAGGACTCCAGCAAGAGGTTCGGCGGCCGGGCATGGGAGCTGCACGCAGTCGCACGGGCGCCCAGCTCACGAGATTCAGTGAGGTCTACTGGCGAGCAGTGCAGGCCCGCGGCGTGTGCGATACTCTCTGGGCGGGCGCCGCGATTGCCTGCGCACAAAGGTGGGGGGTGGGGGGAGCGGGCGTCCCAGCCGCTGTCGAAGTCATAGCCCTGCGGTAAAGATTGCCCCGACGACGCTGCGAACACTGAATCTCACTACCAGCCACTGAATCCAACTAAACCTCACTTGCGAAACCACTAAATCCCACGAACCTCCCATCACTTCAATCCCACCGAGTACCACTTGAACGCCTGCTAGATCCCACTGAACCAAACTAAACCATGATTTGAAAAACTCCCTGGGTCGACCAGAAGCTCCCATACTCGGCCACCTAGAAGAGGGGCCCCGTGACCAATCCCAGCATGAACTCCCGATCTCACCTCGAATGGGATGCCTCGAGCTGTTGAGTCGAAAGGCTCCTGGCGCCTGATGTTGCGGTAAAACTGTCCGTCGTGTGTTGCCACTGATAGCGCTGGATGCCAGGGCACGTCGACTTGAAAATCAGCTCAAAATCCTCCCCCCCGCCCCCTCCCGATCACCACTCTGGCCCATCTTCTGAGCCGCGCCCAACCGCGACGACGAGAATATCGAACGCCCTGCGAAACCCTGCCAGGAAGAGACGCGAACCTCCCGGAACCTCTGCAAACATCCAAGAAACATTCCAGGATCTTCCAAGACCGCTGAATATCGTGAAGACCTCCGAGAACCATCCAAAGACCTGCCGAAAATTGGCATCGACGACGAGACCTCAAAATACAAAAAGAGCACAATAACTAGTAACGGCACACACACACACACACACGCATAAACTTCTGGAGGCCGGCAGGGATTTCTCAGGTCGGAACTGGACCCTCCTCCCGTGGCGCGCGACAGCGCGGCATGGGTGGCGCCAGACGTGCCGCCAAAGGGGGTCTAGCGCCGACCCCAGACAACCCCGCGGACCTTCGACACGCCATCGACGACCTACCAACTCATAACAACCCAACCCGAAATCTCAAGTTTCGGGCTGGGGGGCGTACGGGTTCCATCTGCGGTTCTTCAATGTTCCAGGACGCCCCCCCACTGGGAAAGGAGGGCAACTTGGGGCCTTCGGGTTGGGTTGGGGTGGCTTGGTGGGTAGTGACTCCTGCATATGCAGTCTGATTTGGCCCTTCGGGGCAATCGAGGCCTCCTAGATCGGGTCGGAGTAGATGGGGTCGGAGGGTCGCGCCACATCGCCGATACATCGGCGATGCACTGGCGATGCATCGTCGGGCGATACATCGGCGACGCCGACTTGAAGCAAATCGGGCTCCTCTTGGAGCCGCACTGGCAATGCATCGGCGGCGTGGCGCGACTCTCCGACCCCATCTCTAGGGCGGGCAGGTCCCCCTACAGGCGGACGTTGGACAACAAAAACGAAAAAGAGCCGAACAATTCCCCAGGATGATCAAACATAGTCGAAAAATCCTCCCCGGACTATTTGTTTACCATTCCCGAACAGTTCTCCTGCAGAGGGGCGGGCCCGACTTGACCCCATCTGGGAGGACCCCATCGGGGGGGCCCCAGAAGCAGGTGCCCGCGACTCCGGGAGAGCGCCGATGCTGCGCCCCATCCCGGGCCCCTCTGGCGCCCGACCCTGCGGCCCACCGCGCGGGCCCCCCCCCAACAAGACCTCCGCACCTGCGTGACGGTTTCGCGGCGTGGCTCGCAAGAGGTCTGTACTGCCCAGGGGCCGGCCTCTCATCGGCGGCGCGCCAAGGGGGGCAAGTATGGGGGAAGGGGGAGCGGTTCTGCGGAGGAGGCCCTCTAAGCCGGCCCCACAGGAGGCCCCACACCTACAGATCAGGCCCGCGCCTTCCAAGAAACAGGGGAGCTTCTTAGAAGCCTGCCCCCCTCCACCCACTCGGGGACGCACTGACCCGGGCCAGCGCAAACCCGGGTCAGCCAGGCCCTGCAGGATCCTGCAAAACCCTGCGGGATCCTGCGCCCAACCCCGGGTCAATGCGCCCCTGGCACTGCAGGATCCTGCAAGGTCCGGCGCCCTAGCTGACCCCCGTCGGCATTGACCCCCGTCTCTTGAGCCCTGACCTACCCCCCTCTGCGCGTGGGCCGGCCAAAGGTCCGAACCCCAGCCCAACGGACCCGCTTCTCACCCCGAGTCGTCTTGTTGACGGTCCCGAGGGCCCATGTGAGGGCCCCAGATCGCCGAAGACTGCAGCAACAGCAGAGCAAAGGTGCTCAAAAAGCAACATGCTGACAACCTAGGGACGTTGGCCAATACTAAGAATCACAAACTGCCAAGCACAAGCGCTGCGAATCCAAGTTAAAGCATTAAACCACAACACCAATAAGACATCATAACATAACGTACGAAAGACAGCAAAATCGCGTCGTTCCGACCCCAGCGTTGGTTCCTGACACCGCGGGGATCGTTCAAATTTGAACGATCGGCTGCTCAACGTTCAACGCTGGCGGCGTTCAACGTTTTGTCCGGCGGCGGGGTCGCCACTGGTCGAGACGACGAGAACCGACCGCACTCATGCACGGCGCGAGGAGTCAGGCTGCGAAGGCTGGTGCTCAGGCGCTCTGCGCGCTCCTCGACGAGGGGCCCTCCCGGGGAGAGCCCTCCGAGAGAGAGAGAGAGAGAGCGAGAGAGAGAGCGGCCGCGGGAGCGCGGGCGACCTCTGGAATTCGCCGAAGCACTCCGCGGCCCCGCGCGCGTCCTGCGGCGGGGGCGGAGGGGAAGAGGAGGAGGAGGAGAAGGAAGAGGAGGAGGAGGAGGAGGAGGAGAAGGAGGAGGAGGAGGAGGGAGGAGGATAAGAGGTGGAGGAGGAGGAGGAGGAGGAAGGAGGAGGAGGAGGAGGAGAAGGAGGAGGAGGAGGAGGAGGAGAAGGGGGGAGGAGGAGGGGGGAGGAGGAGGAGGAGGAGGAGGAGGAGGAGAGGAGGAGGAGGAGGAGGAGGAGGAGGAGGTGGGCGTCCCACGCTCGGGGGCGCGCAAACGTGGATTAGTGATCCATGGATTTGGCGCGCGGTCGCCAAATCCATGGATCGGGGTAGGTGCCGTCCCCAAAATGCGGCCGGTGCCGCCTCGCTCGGCGGCGGAAAGCCGCGATTTCCCATGGAAGCGGGGCCCGTCGCTAGTCCTCGCCTCCTTGGTCCATGTTTGCGATCGCTTGACATGGGCCCCGGGGCCGTGGGGCCCTGGGGCCCGTGCACTGCCCAACTCTCCGACGACATGACGTGGCTCAATCCAGGCGTGGCTCCTCGATGCTGGCCTCTCTGGGGTCCGTCGGCCCCGCGGGACCATCAGGAGCGCATCCGGGGGAGAGGGGCTCCCCCTGGGTAAGCGGTCGGGACCTCCTCGGGGGTCGCTGCTTGAAAAAATCAAACCGGCGGATGCCTGGGTGCGGGTCCCGCAACGCGGTGCGGTGACAGGCCATGGGGTGACCCTGGAAGCCCCATGCGGTGACCCCCGGAATCCCCCGAGAAGGCCTCCCCGCACGGTCCGTCGCAGCACGGCGCTGGGAGCCTGGAGGCCCCAGCCATCCAAAACGACATCGGAGCACGACCCGGGTCCCAAGACCGAGCCAGCGCCTCGAGCCCCCACTGGCTCACCACACCCGCGGAGGGCACCAGGAGCTCTGGGGCCCCGGGGTGGGCCCGGAGGTGGCGGGGTCGGCCTCGTTTCTGCCTCTGCTGCCCCCAGCGCAAGCAGGAGTTCAACCCCCCCCCCTCGGCGCCGGCGCCAGAGCTGGCGGCCGCCAGCAGCGCCGACGGCGGGGACGTAGCGACGATGACCAGAGGCAGCCCAACGGAGGGGCGGTGGGGGTTCCCCCTCCCCCTAGCCCTGGGGGGGGTGTATCAAACCCTCCCACCCCCTTGGTGCAGGCGCAGGCGCTGGCGGCGGCCAGCAGCGCCAGCGCTGGCGCCGGCGACGGCGGGGACGCAGCGACGATTACCACCACTACCACCACCACCACCACCACCACCACCACCACCGCCTCAACCCACCACCACCACCACCACAACCACACCACCAACCCACCACACAACCACCACCACCACCACCACCACCACCACAGCCACCACCACAACCACCACCACCACCACCACAACTCACCATCACCACCACCACCACCACAAAAACCCATCACCACTACCACCACCACCACCACCACAATCTACCACACCACCACCACCACCGCCACAACCACCACCACTACCAGCAGCAACCCACCGCCACCACCACAAAACACCACCACCACAACAAACCACCAACCACCACCACACCACCACCACACACCACCACAACACCACCACCACACCACCACCACAACCACCACCACCACCACAACAATTCACCATCACCACCACCGCCACCACAGCCACCACCACCACCACAGCCACCACAATCTACCACACCACCACAACCACCACCACCGCCACAACCACCACCACTACCAGCAGCACAACCCACACCACCACAAACACCACACCACTACCACCATCACCACCTTCGCCACCACCACCACCAGCACCACCTCCACAAACCACCGCTACCACCAGAACCCACTACCACCACCACCACCACCACAAACCACCACCACACCACCACCAAACCACCACCACCACCACAACAACCACCACCACCACCACCACAAACCACCACCACACCACCACCACCAAACCACCACCACCACCACCAGCACCCGCCATCACAACCACCACCACCACCACCAACACACCAACAAACCACCACACCACCACCACCACAACCACCACCATCGCCACCACCACCACCACAACCCACCACCACCACCACAACCACCAATGTCGTCCTCGTCGGCGCTCCCCGCCGCCGCCGCCCGCTGCCGCAGGCGCCGTCGCCGGCCCAGAAAAAGAAATCGTCCTCCGCCGCCGCCGCCGCCAGCCGCCGCCGACACAAGCGCCGGCGCGAGGAGAGGGGAAGCAGGGGAGGGAGGAGGGGGGGGTGGGAGGGGAGTTCGAAGCCCCCCTCCTCCGTCACAATGGGGGGGGGTTCGAACCCCCCCCCTCCATCCAGGGGAGGGAGGGGGGTCTGGGTCCAAACACACACACCCTCCAAGCGACCACTGAACGCGCTCTTTCGAAAGCTTCCTCGGAAATGGGGCCACATGCGAACCTTACCCCTGCCCCCCACGATTTCTGAGGGAAAGGGTGGGGTTCACTTCGTTCGGGAGCTCCCAAGCGAAGTGATCCCCTCTTTCGGCCGTGCGCCGAGGGGGGACGTGGGAGGGGGCAGGTTTTCTGAGAAAGCGGCGGGCGGCGGGGCTTCGGAGAGGACTCGGGAAGCTTGCCCCAGGAAGCTTCTGAGAAAGCCGGAGGCCTTCTGGGCCTGCAAAAAAAAGCGAAAAGTCTGGACGCGCCGCCGATTCTTACGAGCACCCTGCCGTGTTAGAAGGCCCCCCCCACCTCGGGGCCGACGACGGGGGGCGGATAGGTAACAGGAGGATGGGGCAGAATCAGCTGCATGCGCCCCATTTTCCCCGCGCCAGATGCGACCACGTTTCCAAAAGTACATATAATCATCCATACACAACAACAGCAACAGCAACAGCAACAGCAACAGCAACAGCAACAGCAACAACAACAACAACAACAACAACAACAATAACAACCACAACAACAACAACAACAACAACAACAACAACAACAACAACAACAACAACAACAACAACAACAACAACAACAAAAACAACACCAACAACATCAACAAGAGCAACAACAACAACAACAACAACAACAACAACAACAACACCAACAACAACAACAACAGAAACAGCAGCAACAACAACAACAACAACAGCAGCAGAAGCAGCAACAGCAACAGCAACAGCAACAGCAACAGCAACAGCAACAGCAACAGCAACAACAGCAGCAACAGCAACAATAACAACAGCAACAACAACAGCAACAGCAACATCAACAGCAACAGCATCAACAGCAACAGCAACAGCAACAGCAACAGCAACAGCAGCCACTACAACACTAACAGCATTTTTCTTGCTTTATATTTTTTATATATACAATAACAAAAAAGGCTCCATGCAGCAGGTTTCGAGTTCCCGCCGTTTTCCCACCTCTCGCCCACCCCGATCCGACCCCTTCAAGTTCACACCCAGCCGTCACCGCCCTCCTTGTCCCACGCTCTGGCCCATATCCGCGTCAGAATTTGTTCCCCAGACCCTGTTTTCTGAGGTCCGTCAAGCCCTGGTCTCGGGCAGCGTCCAACGGCGGCCACGAGGGCGCCCCCAGAGTTCCCCCAAGCACCTACAAATTTAGTTTCGATATTTACGACGCGATCTTCGAATTTGGCCTTCACACGTGGAAGGTCATTTCCCTTCTTGGCCAGAAAAAAACGTTGTTTTTCGATTCGAAGAAGCGCGGTGCCTCGCTCTTCATCCGAAGTATTATAAAATACGTGTCCTCTTAGAGCGACGCCTTAAAACTCCACCCCCGTCCCAGCCCCCGACCCCAAATGCACTCAGAACTTGTTTCCCGGATCTCCCCCCAGGTCACGTCCTGGCCAGATTGTCTCAGGGGCACGTTTTGGGGGGGGACATCGGCCTGGAGACGGCGATGCGTCGCCGAGGGGTCGGCGATAGGCTCCCGAAAACGAATGCAGAAATTTCTTAACGGGGTGGGCTAAATGGGGCCCCATATCGCGAAGAGTGGACGATTGGGGGTCGAGGCGTCCCCCCTTTTGGCCTATTTTCCCCGAGCGTGGCCCCAGTTTGCTGGTCTGCGTCTAGCCGTGGCGACAGAACCCCCAACACCTGCCCAACGGATCGCCGTCGCCGCGTCGGCCGCGCCGCCAAGTCCTGGGGCTTCGTGCCCGCAGGAGCGCCCGGGATCCGCATCATGTCGAAGACCCTCCCGGGGCGCGCGGGGCAGCCCCCGGCCGAACGCACGCAGGCAATGGCGGCAACAACAAATAGCAACAGTAGGCCCTGATATCCCACATCGCAACACACATCCGACGGCACGGTAAAGCTGAAACGCCGTCTGAAATCACAACCAGGGCCGTAGACCGTAGACCCCGTTTCTCAACGGTTTTGCGCATAAGGCGGATCGACATGCGAGAGTGCCGGGGCCCGGAACCGGACGAAAAAACCCGGTGAAAAAGATGCCGCGCCTGGATTTCACGGGATGTCAGGGTGCGGCGCGCCCACTGCGGGGCCTAGGACGGGCCTGGGCTGCGCCAGCCTTGCTGGCGCCCTCGTGCCATGGAAACGAGAACCCATAAGGAGGAAGAGAAGAAACAGGATGAGGAACAGGAAGAGGAAGCGGGGGAGGAGGAGGAGGAGAAGAAGGAAGAGGAGGGGCAGGAGAAGGAGGGCAGAGGGAGGAGGAAGAGGAAGAGGAAGAGGACGAGCAGGAGGAGGAAGAGGGGGAGGAGGAGGGGGCAGAGGAGGAATGGAGTGGAATGAGGGCAACGATGACAAATTCTTTATCGAAACGGTGGACACGGTCTTGGGCCGCAAGCCCCTGTGATGCTGTTCAAAAACTCACGCCGCTTCTTGGAAACATGCTGGGGGTCGCAGGGGCGGACAAGCTCGCGCATGACGAACTGCCCAAACAGACACACAAGTTTTGCACATCCAAATACCCGATTCCAAAGAAGAACATAATATGGGAACCATGAGCGTTCCCTCCCCCACGCACACGTGGGCCCCAAACCCCTGCGGAGGCCTGAGCACCCGGCCCGCCGCCTCCAGTCGGGAACATGGCGAGGGGCAAGCCATGACGTCCTGGCGGCCGCGGTTGCAGAGCATCGGCACCAGGTGCACCGAGTCCCTGTCTCGTCGAGCTGGCGCACGGACGGGGACAAGGACAAGGCAAGAGCGGTGGGAGGGGGGGGGGGGCAGGCAGGGGCAAAGCAACAGCAAGAGTAGAAGGGCGACCAGACGTATTTTCAACCCGACGGACCTGGACAAACACAACCGTCGAGACCGAACGTAAACCTCATCAAGCCTTCGCACCAACCTGGCCGTACGCTTTGCCTCCGCCACCCGAGCACGATCATGTTCAGAAGCTCTGGAAATACGAGCAGCTGTTTGCAATATCATCAGCGGCATCGTTGCCTGCAATCCACTTGGGGTAGTGCCTAACTCGAGGTCGGACGGGGCGACGTGAGAGGCAACCTTTAAGGCCATAAACGAACCAACGTGAGCCTTCATCAGCGAACCAGATCCTCGCCAAAGGGCGGCAAGAACACCGGACGGCCGCTCGTCCAAAGGGTGATGCCATCCACAAGCAACCCCTTCGTTGTCATGAAAACCAGATCACCTAAAACAAACCAGGTCGCAAGCTCCAAACTCCGAATGCTTCGTCTAGGAACGAAAACGAAGCTCGCCAGACAGAGATCCAAAAACGACAACCCCGATAACGAAGGGGTCCCTGGAAAACGCAGAACATGAATCGATCCCGACGCGCCGCAGACGCCGTCCCTGCCATCATTCCCCCACGAAGCGTATCCAAACAACATAAACAATATTACCTGCCGTGCTGGTGCTCAGAGCTCCAGGAACGAGATCGTCAGCCAGAAGGACAAGACTGAACCGCTAATCCTCAGTTGGCGATGGCTCAACAAAAATCAAACTGGCTGGCAACATTCCTCAATGCCAGAAGATGCCTCGGCTTCCCCATGCGCCAGCGCCTTGGACGAGAGGCCCGATGATCCAGCGAAGGCTGGATGATCGCAAACTCTGGGACACAACCACTGTCTGTGCTCAGCGGTTTCGGTGGCCGGCTCTCGATTCGCAAGCTTGCAGCGGGGGCACTCGCTCACGCCAACAAGCCCCGCATGGAACTTCCGATCTTCCAGCCAACAGACCCTCTTGCATCACACATGGCGAATGAGCATACGAGAGGAAACGTGATCTACCTTTCCTTTCAGATCTGCACCACAAAAGTGTGATTCGGCTGCTGCCCGCTGGTGGGCTGACAAGGTGTCCCGAAACAAGTCGGGAAGTCCTTGCCCCTCGTCAACTGAAATTTAGGCGTCCGCAGGAAAAGTCTATTGAAAGTCTGATTCGCCTGAGGAGTGGAAAGGTCCTTTCCGATCATTGGGAGCCCAGGGGGTCCGACCTGCTGCCAACAAATGAACCAGAACTGCCGGAATGGCACCTCGGATATGCAGATTGCTCGGGATCGCCTCCAGTTCCCTGACACCTGCATGAGACTGCGGGAAACGGATCCAGCAGTCGAGCCAAGTCTTCAAACATGATGTGGGTAAAGCAACCTCTGGATGCCACCGAGGAGCATGAATATGCAAGAGGGTGGCAAGGCTCTTGCCTGTCCTGCAATACCCTATATAAATGCATCTAATGTTTGCCGAAGACGCTGAAGCTGCTGGCCCATCTCTCCATGAATGTCCAGCCCGAAGTTCGAACAAGCCTGTGGACCAGCCAAAGGAGGAGGAGGAGAAGGAGGAGGGAGAGGAGGAGGAGGAGGAGGAGGAGGAGGAAGAGGAGACGGAGAAGAAGGAGGAGGAGGGAAAGGAGGAGGAGGAGGGGGAAGGGGAGGGGGAGCTCTTTGGCAACAGCCAGGCGTTGCAGGGGCTTGCCCTCAGGTGTCCGCAGGGGACGGCAGGAGTGTCCAGCCTGCTTGGAAGTCCCCAGGGGAGCAAGGGCTGCCTGGCTCATCAAAGACGCAACCCATGGGACCCCTGGGCTGGGGGCAAGCTTCACACCGTTGTCCGCGTTAGTCTCGTGTTCGTCATCCCTCGTTCAGGCTTCGTTGCGCCTTTGCTGCGCAACGGGGTCCAAACGGAGACGGTCCACGAAATCGTCAAAAAACACCGTTCAGCCCGCGCCCTGCCCCTGGGTAAGGAGGAGGGGGGGGCGGACGCGCGAGGAGGACTTCTCCGAAGACGACTCTCCCGCGGGTCCCCGGGAGGCACCGAGAGGCTCCCAAGCGGCCCCCAGGAGGCCCCAGGCCCCCGCCCCCGGGAGGCCTCCGAGGGGCTCCCCGAAGGCCTCTGGAGAGGCCTCTCGGGAGACCCCAGACGTCCGAGGGGAGGCCTCTGGCCCACAGCCTAACGACGATGAACGGGCGAGCCGAATGCCACCCGATAGATTCACACACGTGTAGACCGACGGCCACACACACACACACACACACCCAAACCAAGCGTTCGCTTCGAGCGCGCCTACGTACTGACCAGGTGCAGGCGCAGGAGTGTGGGAAAACGAGTGGCGAAAGGAAGGTTTAGAGAGAACTGGTGGATGGCGGAGGACAGAGAAGGCGGGAGCAAGGAGAACACGGGGATCACAGGCGAAGGGGAAGAGAGAGGAGGGAGGGAGGGAGGGAGGGAGGGAGGGCGAGCGAGAGGGACACGAGAAGGAGGGAGGTGGGAGGTGGGAGATCGGAAAGAAGAGAGGGGGAGGGGGCAGAAGCGCGAGCAGGGAGGGGCGAAGTCAAGGGTGACGAGAGGGGCGGAGAGGGAACACGATGGCACGCGAGGGCAGCAACAGAGAGAATTCGACGGACGAGATACGCTCTCCCCTCGCATTGCTTCTCGTCCTGTCTGGGCTGCTCCTTCGGATTGTCTTGCTTGAAGTTTCCGTGGGTGATGCCTGTGGTCAAACGAAGGATCCTCCTCCTCCGCCTCGAAATCACCACCATCATCATTCCATATCCTCTTCCCTCACCCCCGATCAACACTTTCTCTGGGCTCTCTCCGTTCCGCCGCCCTCCCCTCCTCCCGCTCGTTTTCTTCTTCATCTCCATATACGTAACTCTTCCCTGTCGCACCCCCAAACGTGTTGGTAGGGCAGGCTGATCGTTTTGCCTGAGACTTCCTTAACGCTTCTGACCCTGAAGATTCGCCATTGCAGCTTCAAAAACTCAAGGGGTTTCAAATATGGTTCTCGCCTGAACGCCGCAAATCTTGAACCTTCGGAGCAACTGCGAGGACGGAGCACGGGTAGTTTCACCAGCCCTTTTGGGCTAGGCTGGTCTAACGATTTCCATCCTCTCCCAAGACCATCATCATCCATCTTCCCTTCGGGGAGGGGTACCCTCCCCCTCCCCTCCCTGAACCTGTTTGGGGAGGCCGCGAGGTGGCAGGTGGTCCGTGTTCGCCCAAGAGTGCACCAAGAGAGCCTCCGATGCTCCAAAGTGGCCCCCAAGGCGGCTCAAGATAGCCGAAAATGGTTCAAGATGGCTTCTGGCATACCTCCAAGAGGCCCGACGAGGGCCACACAACGATTCCAGGTGCTCTCGGAGCGCCCTCGGGACCCCCCCCAAGAAGCCCACCTCTTTCAGACACGTACGGTAAATTGATGAGGTGTGCCCTCTCGCCTTTTCGCGTCCGATGCGCTCTTGAAGCCTCAGGATGGCCCAAGACTGGCCATCGCTCGGACGTCCATCCCCTGTGTTTTTTTTTCCGTTTCGTGCGTGGTTACTTCGCCAGGTGATCAAGGATGCTCCCCGGTGGTCCTCGACAACCAAAAATGCACACGTCCGAGCGATGCCAAGGCTCTTGAAGCCTCAAGATGGTCCCAAGAGGGCCGGCCCTAGAGAGGCCCACGAGGGGCCCGCAGGGCCCCCTGGACCCCCAGAGCGCCCCAAGAGCGCCCCGAGGGGGGCCGCGGCTGGCCCCCAGGGGAGGGGGGAGGGGGGGAGGGGGGGGGCAGAAATCGGTGACCCCCCCTCCGTTGACTCCTGGCCTACATGATGACCTCGAGGAGCCCCCATAGGGTCCCCAAGAGGGCCTCACGAGGGCCCCAGGAAGGCCCCAGGAGCTCCCAAGAGCGTCCTTCCCCGTCTCCTCCTCCTCCTTTTCCTCCCCCTCCTCTCCTCCTCCTCCTCCTCTCCTCCTCCTCCTCCTCCTCCTCCTCTTCCTCCTCCTCCTTTTCCTCCTCCACCTCCTCCTCCTCCTCCTCCGCCTCCCCTCGTCCCCATTCTCCATGGATCCGCCGAACTTTGTGTCACGATGTGTGTCGCCGTTCTTTTCCCAATCAGCTCGTATGGGCAGAGCTTTTGAACGGGCTGGAAGGGATACCTTTTTTGATCGCGAGCGACGCAGGCAGCTGCGCGCCGTCAAGGTAGTCAGACGACAGGCCAACCTAACAGGACAGGCGGAAAAGGGCCACAACAGTGGCGAGAACTAAGGCTGGTGGGGACACGCGAAGCATGAAGAATTTTCGCAAACTGTGGCCACCGCCATAGCGCCGCGCACACTCGTCTGAAGGAGTCGCAACGGCTTCGAGAATGGAGGGCGGTTCCATTTCGAAGTGTGACTCTCACCGCAGCGCCGCGCACGTTCGTCTTGCACGTGCCAAGCTGCATCAGGGATGGATGGGGACATGTTCAAAAAGTGGCTTACGCCTTAGAGCCGCGCACGTTCGTCCTGTAAGGTTGCAACATGTCCAAGGATGGAAGGGTGGCGTTTCCAAGCTACTGACCTCGCCTTAGCGGCGAGTGCATTCGCTCTAACAATTTGCAATAACTTCGCGGATGAAGGGTGGAGCTCTCTCTCGCCTTCGCGCTGCGCACACTCATCTCAAAACCTTGCACCAGCTCGAAGGGGTGATCACTGATCGCATTGCAAAATTCTCGCCAGAGAGCCGCGCGCAGCGTGTTTTGAGTGCAACAGTTAGAACGCAAGGGACTGCTCTTTGGCACAATGGGGCTACGAAACTCTTCAATGCTGACGACCCGAAAAGGCAGTACGCGTAGCGCCGCACAGATCCAGGGTGGCTCTGTTTCGACATGGCGCCTTCGCGTGGGAGGTCCTCGAAATGCGTGGCCCAAAAAGTAAGCTTGTGCAACAGTTAGACGCATGGGGGGGAGGGGGTCCGCCTTCAAAGTGGGGTACTGCTGAACTCCTCGCTGAACCGTATGATCACAACTCGCGTTCCTGATTGCGCACCAGAAACATGCAGCACGATCCCGTGTCAAAGCGGGGCCCCCGCCGAAGCGGCAGGCCGGAGCCGTGCGGGCCTTCCAAGGGGGCCGGCCGCCGCGTCTATCGAGGACACCTGCAGGGATGCACGGGGACGGGAGGAGGAGGAGGAGGAGGAGAGGAGGAGGAGGAGGAGCAGGAGATCTTGCAGCATCGCTGATGCCTTTGGCTTACTCTGGTCCTCCTCCTCCTCCTCCTCCTCCTCCTCCTCCTCCTCCTCCTCCTCCTCCTCCTCCTCCTCCTCCTCCTCCTCCTCTTCGGGTGCGCCAGCGATCACCGGCTCTGGCTGGCTTCCTCTTGCAGCTACGAGAAAGGACCGCCTCCTCCCATGGCCTTTAGCCACGGGGCCGCTGCACGGACTGCGGCGGTCAGGAGAGGACAGCACCGAATGTCCGTCGACGCCCTGTACAACTCGCAAGCCTAAGAACACGAAAAAACAGTGAGCCCGCCCCCCGTCCACCCTTCGCGCCCTTGTCCAAACTTCCTCCCCACTCCCTGTTCCGCTCCTGCCCGCCTCCCGTCCTCCCACTGCCCCCCTCCCCTCTCCACCACCCACCCTTGCGTCCCACCTTACCCTGCCAGGGCTCTGGAGAGCGGCGCCCGACGGACACGGACGGTCGCTCTATTTGTTCGACAGGTGGCGCAGCAGGCGCCGCTCCATGGCCTCGGCCCGCTTCTGCCTCAGCTCTTCCTGCGACGGCGACGACGACGGCGGCGGCGGCGACGAACACAACGACCGCGACGCAGGCGGCGGAGGCGACGGCGCCGCGGCGGAGGCGACGAACGCGGCGGTGAGGAATCCCGCGAGGTCGGGGGCGGTGAACGACCACGACCACGACGGCGACGGCGGCTGTGAAGACGAAGATAATGATCAAGATGACGACGGCGGCGGCGGCGGAGGCGACGGCGACAGCGTCGGCCTGCGACAGGTTGCCGCCCTCGCCGCCGGGCGCGCAGGCGCCGCCCAGGGCCTTTTTTCTGGGGGGCGCGCACGGAGGCGGGGAGCCTCTGATACGAGCACAGGGGGCTTCTTTCAGCGGGCGAAGAAAGGTATAAGATGAGCTTGTCCGCCATCGGGCGCGCCTGTCCAAGGGCGGGGCGGGTGGGGAGTCACTACCCCTACGGTGGCAGGCGGAAGTTTATACGTTCCAGCCGCCCTGGGACAGGCGACCCCGATCGCGGAATCACATATGTTCAACCTTTCTTCGCCCGTTACTTCGTAGAAGGGGCTGGAGGCTTTAACGAAGGCTTCCTGATGATGCAGATGGGGTCCAGGCTTCTTGATGATGCAGATGGAGTCTGTGTAGATGGGGTCGGAGGAGCGCACCGCATCGCCGATGTATCGGCGATGCATCGGCGACGTCGGCGATGCATCGGCGCCCTCGGCGTAGAGAAAGTCGGGCGCCACACCGAGCCGCATCGCCGATGCATCTGCAATGCGGCGTGATCCTCCAACCCCATTTACTCGGACCCCACCTATGAGGCCTGGAGCAAGGGGGGGCTTCCCTGGGGCATGCGGGCAGGGAGGGCCCCGGTGGAATCAGGCCCCGTGCGCTGGGGCTTTCCAGGGGACAGGCGCCTCACTCCGAACCGCTCCGGGACGGCAGGAAGCCCCTCCTTTCATGTTGTTCCCATCCCACGTAAGGACCACATCCCAGAAATAATTTCGAGCACCCGGGAACGTGTCAAAAAGAGTGTCGAAACAGCGTCGAAACAGTGTCGGGCGAGTGCCTCCCAGGGCCCGACGCGTGAACACCCTGAAGTTTCGGTACTTTTTGGGGCGCTCGAAACTCTTCCTGGTGATCGAGGCTACGGCAGGCTCGAGCATCATAACCCTCCTTCGGTAAAGGACCCATCGCGGACTCCCGGCGCCTTCCCCCGTGCTGACTCCTTACAGCGGGCCCCACGCCGCCCCCCCGCGCGCGCCGACGGACCCCTCACGCCCGCCCGATACGTCTCCTGCTCCGGACCCGCGGCCCTCAGGAGGCCCCGACTGCTCCCCCGGAGGCGACGCCCCGCCCTGCGGGCCCGCCTCTGCTGGCCCCCGGGGGCCCGACCACGGGCCCCGGAGGCCCCGAGCGAGGCAGAGCAGCTCGGCGCCGAGGAGACCGTGCCGCAGGAGGCATGGGACTCGGCAGCCGCCGGGTCACAGCTCGGCTCTCCGGCGGCCGTTGGGGTTCATTGTCATTCGCATTTGCAGCCTTGGACGTGGCCTTCGCCTTCGCCTTCATAGGGGGTTGCCTTGGCTGGAGTTCCCGGTGTGTCACGCCTGCCTTTCATCGGCTTAGGCGTGCCTTTCTCTTTGCGGCTCTGCTTGACGCCGAAGGCGTCCCGAGGGTGCAAAACCGCCGAGAAGCGAAAAAAGCCGGGGTCGAACCTCGAACCTCGAAAACCTGGGCCGAACCTCGAACCTCGAAATCCGTGGGAAAATTTCGAACCTCGAGGGCCGGGGTCGAGGTGACAACGACTCGGGACCAGACCCGGCGGGCGCGGGCCCGCAGACGCTGCCGACGCAGCGCCCTCTCGAGGAAAGGAAAAAATATAAAAAAGTCGCGAATCGACGTTCGGAAACTGGGCGAGGGCTGCTAAAACCGTGGCTGCTAAAACGGCCCTCCCAGAAGGACAAAACAACTTCCTGGAATGAGGCGCGGCACGCGAAACAGCCAACGGGCTTCTGCCCGAAGGACGAAGACAACTTCCCGGAGGTCGATTTTAGCAGCCACGGATTTAGCAGCCCTTGCCCAGCCTCCGAGACGTCGCAGGGTGGGGGCTCTAAGGAATCCTGTTAGGGTCCGTACGAGCTGCATGGGGGACCCTGCAAGGTTGGACGCCCGAAATGTCCGGGGTAGCTCGGGCCGGGGGTAACTCGGGCTCGGATTCCCGAGAAACCGAACCCGCGTTAGCCCTGACCCGAGTTGCCCTTGATGACTCGGGGCTCTGAGGAAGCTGCATGGCGGACCCTACAAGGTCTCATCGAAGGTGCAAATGTTCACGCCTGTGGCCGGCTTCCAGGAGCTATATACCGCTGCAGAGGAGGGTGCGTGTAGCACGAGCTGCCCCCTGGAGCCTAATTGTGAAAGAACACTATCTCCGCCGATCTACTTCCCTGACCAGTGGGTACTGCAGAATTCCTGTCGCGACCGACGAGATCGGTCGCCAGCGATTCTACTTACAATTCCAAGATTGTTCGCGACCGATCCGCTTCGAAACACCGGTCGCGACCGAACGACTGCGACCGCCTTAAAGCGCCGATCGGTTGCTACCGATCGCGACCGAAGAAATCCGGCATCCCTGATCTGGGTTGGCAGGGTGGGGGTCGACGAGAAGGGGGGGGGACTGGCACGATAGGGGGCCTCGGCGATAGGCCCCCGACATCAGTGCCTCCCCACGCTCCTGCGCGCGGTGGGGCTATCGGCCCCCCCCCCCCGGCGATCCGTGGGCGACTGAGGGCCGATCCGCCCCCCCGCCCCCCCCAACGCCTATCTCACCCCCTCGTTGCCCCTGAATCGGGGAGACGTAAGACTCTGGTTCGGGGGACTCGGGTCGGCCCGAAGGGGCCTTCATGAAAATGACGCGACCCCGTCTGAAATCTGACGCGAGCTCCCGCTGCAGACACCCCGCGAAAACTGGACCACCAAAACCCAGGACGCGCTCGTCAAAAAGCGACGGCAGACCCGAGTTCTGGCGCACTCGAGCCTCACGTTCTCCCGACTGGAAAGGGGGGGGTCCTGTCAGCTTCCTGCACGTGGCGGGGCTATCGGGCCCCCATCGGCGATCAGTGGGCGATTGGAGGTCGATACGTCCCCCCCCCAACCCCTATCCCGCCCATCGTTGCCCCTGAAAGGGGGGGGCCCTGTCAACTTCCGACCCAACAGCCTTGCCCGCGCCCGGCCCGGCGGCGGGCGCCCCGCTGCGCTCCTCGCCGGCAGCCGCAGCGCCGACGGGCGCGGCGGCGCCCTCCCCGCCGCCGGCCGTGCGCAGCGGCGCCGACGGCTGGCACAGCCGCTCCAGCGCCTCGGCACGCCTCCGCCTCAGCTCCTCCTGCGGGCAGCAGGCGCGGGCGACGTACCGCCGGCGGCGGCGGCGGCGGCGGCGGCGGCGGCGACGACGACGACGACGGCGACGACGACGACGACGGCGGCGGCGGCGGCGGCAGAGTCGGCGACGGCGCCGGCGACGGCGACGGCGGCGGCGACGGCGGCGGCGACGGCCGCGGCGAAGGCGGCGAAGGCGGCGAAGGCGGCGAAGGCCCTGAAATCCCAACTGCTTCGGCCCCCGGGGCCGTCACGGATCCATTCGGCTCGCGAGATGCCGCAAAAAGATCGGGTCCAGGGCCTCGGTCGCGACGCCTGTCGATGACGCCATCTGTTCGCGACGCCGGACCTCCGGGGCGGCGGCGGCGGCGGCGGCGACGGCGGCGGAGGCGGCGGCGGCGGCGGCAGCGCTCGCCTGCGGCAGGTCGCCGCTCGCGCCGCCGAGGGCCCGCCCTGCGCCCGCGCTCGGAGGCGGGGCGGGCCCGCGGGTGGCCTCGGCGGCGGCCGACGCCGCCCCGGCCGCGCCGCGGGCGGCCTGCGCGGGGGCGGCCCTTTGACCAAACGGCAGCGGCACCGATCTTCGGGGCCCTCCCAAAGTCTAGTGGGGGGAACGACCAAAGAACTGGTGCATTCCCAAACTGAGAAGCTCGTCGGACCTGCAAAAAACAAAATGCGTAGAGGTTCGCAGGTCCACGAAGATTAGACGCACAATTCGCAGATCCGACGATCCCCTAGTGGGTCGTATCGGGGTGGGGGTAGTGGCTTGGCTGGCGATGGGATGGGATCTTCGTGGGTTCTCATGGTGGTGCGTGGGTCGCGGGTAATTCACGTCTGGTCATGGGAGCCATCCTTCGGGTAGTGATATGTAATGGAACGGTATGCTATGGGGTGCGTCGATTTATCCCGACCTCCGGACCGCGTCGGGGGCCCCCTACCACTAGATTCGCAGGGGGGTGGATGTGGTGGGGATTGTAAATCAATTATGTAGTCGATCCCCTACTCGACAATAAGATCGAGATCGGCGATGCATCGGCGATGCCGCGCCCGTGTACGGCGGCCGGATGGCAGCGGAAGATCTCGGCAGCCTTCGCAGACACTCGGACGCCCTCGGCAGCCCTTAAGGCGGCCCTCGGATGCTGCGGCCCGAGGAGGGCGCTGCATCGGCAGGGTATCCGCGATGCATCAGCGAGGTCGGGATGGAGAAACTCTGGATTGCGCCGCATCGCCGATGCACCTGCGATGCGGCTCGACCCTTCGACCCCACCCACACCGGCCCAAGCCGTGAGGCCCGGCCTCAGGAGGGCCTCCCAGCACCCCGAGGGCGGGTCACGCAGGGCACCCGCATCATGACCATCGACAGCTGACCAAAGTAGCATTATCCCGCCGCGCCAGCCTCCGTCGCGGCGGCGCCTCCTCCGGAACCGCTGTGCTCCGCCCGCGCTGGCGCGACGCCGCCGAAAGCTCCAGACGCCAGGGCCAGGGCGGCGGAAGGCGAGGGGACGGCCACCTCCTGATCTTGCTCCCTCCGCCTCCTTCCTCCTCCTCCTCCTCATCCACCTCCTCCTCCTCCTCCTCGTCCTCCTGCGCCTCCTCCTCCTCCTCCTCCTCCTCCTCCTCTTCCTCCTCCTCCTCCTCTTCCTCCTCTCCTCCTCCTCCTCCTCCCTACTCCTCCGTCTCCACCCTCTCCTCCCCCTCCCTCCCTCCCTCCCTCCCTCCTCCCTCCTCCTCCTTTTCTTCCTCCTCATCCTCCTCCTCTCCTCCTCCTCTCCTCCTCCGCCTGCTCGTCCTCCTCCTCCAACCCTCCCTCCCTCCCTCCCTCCCTCCCTTCCTTTTCCTCCCCTCCGAGGCCCGCCCCCTCTCCTGTCTTCCCGACGTTCGCCGCCGACATAAAACACCGAAACACCTACGGGAAAGCAATAATTTCAGCCTCACGAGGCCCTGTCGGGAAAGCTCTTGGGGCTCTCTATTGGGGCGTCTCGGAGGCTTCTTGGGCCGTCTCGAGGCCATGTTGGGCGTCGCGGAAATATGTTGGGCCGTCTCGGAAGAATCGTGGACCCTGTTGCCCGTTTCGGGGCCCTGTTGGGCTGGGTCACTGTCCCAGAGGCCACTGCGAAACAATCCGATAGTGCCTGGTAGCGCCCCGGAGTGAGTGGGAAACCAGGCGTCCGGACGTTTGAGAACTTCACAGGCCCCCTACACCTCAAGGTTTAAGCCGTGGGACACTCCACTACGCTCTGAAGGCACGGTGCCGGATATACCTTATACGTATATATATACACACAACATG
>CAUYUJ010006238.1:0-25000 GCA_963575745.1 Prorocentrum cordatum | reverse complement strand
CGGTGAGGTCCCCTGGGGCACTGTTGGCCTGGAGCACCACGCCAGGGGCTTCTGCGACGCGGACCCGCACGGGCGGCGGACCTCCGGACGACGTCTTCGTCGCGGGAGGGGGGGGGCACGCTTACGGTCAGCGCGTGTAACAAGGATGCACGATCAGGATGCAAGGGCCTTGAAGGGCCATGTCGGCACGTAGCGAGCGAGGCGCGGTCGGCGGAGGGGGCCAAGGATGAGCCGAAGGGGACACATGCGAGAGTAACCTTAGAAAGTCGGCCATGCTTACTATGCGCTTTGACTGAATCACCAAACGCGGAGCGTGTACCCGTCTGGCTGCGTGAGGGAGCGGCCCCTAACCAAAAAAAGCCATGTTGGGCATAGAGTCCGCAACTCCCTGTCGCCCTATTGCTGGTGTTGATTCTGAGCCACGTCTGCATCGCGGTGCGGGGGGGCGCTGGGACTGGGCCCATGCCACCCCTCGACCAACTGCCCCGACTCGTGGCCTCCAGCTGACCTGCCAAACCGACCCAGAGGCTTAGTGTGGGGCCAGATCTCACGAAACGACCATCTTCCTGCTCCCCTGATATCTGCGGCGCTCGGGGTCCCAGACGGCGTCTGGGAAGGGCGCAGGAGCTACCCACCCCAGCGGCGGCTCCACCACGAGCCTGCGCTCGAAGGCCTCCCAGGGGGGCACGCGCAGCCGCGCCACCTCGCCAGGCCCCAGGGCCGCGTCCTCCGCCTCCCCCGCCTGGAGGAGGAGGGAGGAGGAATGGAGGAGGAGGGAGGAGGGAGGAGGGAGGAGGGAGGGAGGAGAGGAGAGCAGGAGGAGGAGGACAGGAGCAGAGAGGAGGAGAGGGCGGAGGAGGAGAGAGAGGAGGAGGAGGAGGAGGGCGAGGGAGAGGAGGAGGAGGAGGAGAGGAGAGGAGGAGGAGGAGGACGAGTAGAGGAGGGGTGAGGGGAGGAGGGGGAGGGGGGAGGGGGGAGGAGGGAGGAGGGAGTAGGGAGGAGAAGGAGGAGGAGAAGGGAGGAGGGAGGAGGAGGGAGGAGAGGAGGAGGAGGAAGGAGGAAGGAGAGAAGAGGAGGAGAGAGGACGGAGAGGAGGAGAGGAGGGGAGGAGGAGGAGAGGGGAGGGAGGAGGAGGACGGAGGAGGAGGAGGAGGAGGGAGGAGGGGAGGAGGAGGAGGAGGAGGAGGAGGAGGAGGGGGAGGATAAGGATAAGGAGGACCAGGAGGAGGAGGAGGAGGAGGAGGATAAGGAGGACCAGGAGAATAAGGCCTCCTTCGGCGGGTGTGCCGCCAGCGACTCCCGCACGGCGCGAGACAGCTCCTCGTCGCTGTCCTCGCCACCCTCGGCGCCCTCGGCGGCGGCGCCCGCGGGCGGCACGCGCACGCGCAGGCCCAGCACCCGCAGCTCGCAGGGGGCGCCCTGGAACTCGAAGCGCACCACGTCGTTGACCATGAGGACCGGGTAGCTCTCGTCGACGGCCCGCTCGAGGGCCTCCTTGGTGAGGGGCAACGATAAGGGGGGATGGGCATAGAGGGGGACGCATCGACCTGGAACCGGCGATACATCGTCGATGGATCGGCGGTAAGCCCCCGATGGTGAATCCGCGCCTTCCTGGGCGGGGTGGTGCTATCGGGCCCCTATCGGCGATCAGTGGGCCACTGGGGGTCGATGCATCCCCCCTATGCCTATCCCTCCCCCTGCTCGCTGCCCCCGACTCGGGGGAAGACCAAGGAAACGACGCCGCTGCTCCCCGGACCGCTCCGGGGGTGCGTTCTGACCAGACTGTCGAGGCGACTCCTGCCGTGGCGACGAGGGAAGGGCAGCGGCATCGGTACCGTTCCCTCCCCTGCCTGCCCCTGAGAGTAGCAAGCAACGCTATAATTTCAACATACACTTTCGGAGGTCCGCGCAGGTTTCTTGGCTCAGCGCCGGGCCCCCACTCCCTGGCGCGCGGAGCGCGTCGGGGGCGCCGCCAGGGGGAAGGCAAAGCGCCGATCCGGAAGATCCGCGCGGAGCTCCGAAAGTTGTGATTTCTGACGTATTTGTTTGTTCTTCGAGATGCCGCTGCTCCCCAAATCTCTGCATGGGTGCCTTCTGCCCAGGATTTTGAGGCAAGTCCAGCCGTGGCGACGAGGGAAGGGCAGGGGTGCTGGCCTGTGTTCCCCCTCCCCCATCGGCTATATCAGCATGCGACTGGGGGTCGATGCATCCCCCCCGCTGCCCCCTATCCTTCGGTCGGGCATGTCCCTCTACAGGCGGGTTTGGGGCGAATGATTAAAAGCAATCCAACCCAAAAAAAACATGGTAAACAAAAAATCGCCCCCCTGACTAGTTTTCTACTATTCCTGAATATTCCCCCTGCAGAGGGACACGCCCGACTTAAAACCCTATCCCCTCCCAGCGTGGCCCCGAGCTCCTGCAGCTCCACAGCACCGCCGCCTTCCAGCTCCCGGGCGCCGTCGTAGCGCTCCGCGCTCTCCCACCGCAGGTGCAGCTGCGTCGCCACGGGCAGGGGCACCAGCGGGCTCCGGTGCCGCGCGGTGCAGTTGACGAGGTCGAGCTCCACGGGGTCGCCCTCGGCCACACCTCGGCGGGATCACTGACGCACCTCATTTTCGGGGGCGCGCAGACATGGACCAGCGATCCATGGGTTTGGCGCGCTGCCGCCAAACCCATGGATCGGGGGAGGTGCCCTCCCCAAAATGCGGCCGGTGCCGCCTCGTTCGGCGGCGGAAATTTCCCATGGAAGCGGGGCCCGTCGCTAATCCACGCCCCGGTAATCCATGTTTGCGATCGCCTGCTTCTTTCCTGGGCGGGCGGGGCTTGGGGGTCAGCGACTGGCGATCCTGGCGTGGCAAAGGGGCCTTTCGCTCCTCAAGGGGGGCCTGAGCCAGGCATGGCGAGCTTGTGGTCCTGTCGCTTCCCCCCCGCTCCGCGCGCAGCAGCCCCTTCGATCATGGGCTGGCGAGGGTGGGGAGAGGGCCGCTGACAAGAGGTCTTCCGAGGAGGCGGGGGGCCTCCCACAGGGAATGCGATGCGATGCGATGCGACCACCGTTGTTAGCCCGGCTCAGACCGGGTGGGCGAGGCCGTGGCCTCGAGTCTGACTCGTCTGGATACGTGCAATGCGAGGCACATACAAAGTTGAGAGAAGGAGGAGGAAGGAGGAGAAGGAGGAGGAGAAGAGGAGGAGGAGGAGGAAGAGGAGGAGGAGGAGGAGAGGAAGAGGAGGAAAAGGAGGAGGAGGAGGAGGACGAGGCGGAGGAGGTCCTCCCAAGGGAACGGCTCCCTCAAGCCCTACGCCTTCCGAAGCGCGGGGGCTCCGTGGAAGGCCGCCTATCCCTGGCCCTGAGCCCGCGGCGCGCGCCGCCGGACACCGGGTGCTGCCAGAGGTGCCCCTAACCTTACGTCGGGCACGTCCTCCTACAGGCGAATTTTGGACGACTAATGAAAAATACCCCAAAAAATATTCAAAATATGCCCCAAATTCTGACTAGACTGAATATTCAAAACATACCAAAAAATAGTCCCCAGACTATTTTCTGACTATTTTTGGATACTCCTCCTGTAGAGGGACGTGCACGACTGAACACTAACCCAGGATCGCCAAGGAGGCTTCCCCCACGGCCTCCAGAGCAGGGCGACGAGATCCATACGGGTCTACTGCTCCCTGGCCAGGCCCATCCTGGACCCAGCAGCGGTGCACACGCCTTGCCCAGGAAGAGGCCCGGCCAGGGGGCAGTGGATGTGTGTAGACTTCGTCGCCGGACAGAGCACCCCTCGCAAGGCCCGGGGAGGGCCAGTGGCTCCAGGATGAAGCGAAAGCATGAGGGCCAGGCACACGTTCCACAACTGGGCTGGACCTAAACGACGTGTTTCGTTTTGTTGTTCGTTTTGCTCTACCTCCTTTCCTGTACCTCCCTGCCAAAACGAAAAACAAAACGCAGCCGAAGTCCAGCAAAACAGCGTTTAGGTCCAGCCCTGTTTCAGAACCCCCGCTGGGGTGCCTTCTGACCAGCGTCCCGAGGCGAGTCCAGCCGTGGCGACGAGGGCCCCCCAGGAGGCGCAGAACGGCCCAAACGAAAGAAGGGTAGCAGTATCGGCACCGTTTTCTAAGACACCCGACACCATGTTTTTTTGTTCAGGACGTCGAGCCCCAACGGTCTCGACCCCTTCCCCGGGACCGGCTGTTCATCCTGAGTCGCCTTTTTGTCGACGGCCCCTAGGCCTGGCGAGGGCCCCCCCAGAGGCCGAAAACGGCAAAAAAAACTCCCGCCGTGGATTTGTGTCACGGCCCCAAGGAGGAGGAGGAGGAGGAGGAGGAGGAGGAGGAGGAGGAGGAGGAGCAGGAGCGGGGCTCCAGGTTGCGCGCGCGCCAGCAGGTTGCCCTCCCCAGAGGCACCGAGGGCGCGCCAGAGGCCCGCGGCCAGCAGGGCGCGCCCCGCGGGGGCGGCATAGCCGCGCACCCCGGCGAAGCAGTAGCTGCCGTGCGCGCTGCGGATGCGGTAGACGTGCTCGCCCTGCGGGTTGTCCTCCGCCGCCCACGGGGGAGGGAAGACGAGGCCAGGGCGAGGGCGAGATCGGGTGAGGAAGGAGCGAAGATCTTTAAGATCCAGCGGCTGTGGAGAATGTCTCGGGCGCCGCGGCCTTCTCAGAGCGTCCCGGAACGCGCTGAGAGCGTTCTGGAAGGCTCAGGAACGGAGTTATCCGTCCTGGCCCCGTCCGAGGAAAGGTAGGACGAGGCCAGGACAAACGCGCCCCAGGCGGCTGTGTGAAAATTAATCGGCCTCTAAACCAAGAACACATAAGCGACGAAAACAGAGGGGTCTTACGCGAGATGGCATGGCGACCTTACGCCGCGGCTTATGCGGGCCGCCAGCGCGGCACGCTACTTTGAAAACGAGAGCGTTTACGTTAGTAGATGTGCTCGCCCTGCGGGTTGTCCTCCGCTGCCACGAGAGTAAAAACTCAGATCCCAGCGTTGCACTTTTTTCTCAGCCGGAATGTTTGCCCCTTTTCGGGCCTGGGGACCCTCACAGACCGGTCCGGCTCGAAAAAATAAGGCAGAAAGTTGGAGTCCAAGGCTCCGGTGGGGATTTGTGTTGCGATGTTGCATTTTCTCGTCGGGCGGGTTGTCCTACTCTGCCAAGGGAAAGTAGAGTCAACAAATCCAAAGTAAGGGTGCAAAGCAAGAAGTATAGACCCCTGAGGCGACCATAGGCCCTACCCCAAGTCCTACCCGAAGCCCTATCATAGGCCCTGGGGTAGCCTAAGGTAGTGCCTGCCCTATGCCCAAGGGTAGTCTAGAGTAGGCCGTAGGCCCTAGGGGTAGGCCTGCGGGTAGGCGCTAGGCGTGGGCCTGCGGGTAGGCCCTAGGCGTAGGCCTAAGGTTGGCCTAAGGGTAGGGCCTCGGGATAAGCCTTGGGTAGGCTTAGGGGTAGGCCCTAGGGTAGGCGTAGGGTAGGCCTAGGAGTAGGCCCTAGGGGTCATACGGTAGGCCTAGGGATAGGCCGTAGGGGTAAGCCTAAGGGTAGCCCCTAGGGGTAAGCCCTTGGAGTAGGCCGAGAGTGAGCCTAGGGGTAGGCCTAGGGTTGGCCTAGAGCCAGGCCCCCAGGGGTACCTGGGGTAGGCCTAAGGGGTAGGCTCTAGGAGTAGGCCCTGCGGGCAGGCCAACGGGCTAGCCCTACAGGGGGGCCTAGGGTAGGCCCAGGGATAAGCACTAGGGGAAGGCTTAGGGTGGGCCTATGGGTAGGCCCTAGAGGGAGGCCGAAGGGGTAGGCCTAAGGTAGGCTGACCCTCCGGGCTCAGTCGGATCGAGCAAGCACGCAGAGCAGCGTGTTGGCGAGCACGACCACCACGCAGAGCAGAGCAGAGTCGTGTTGGGAACCACGTCGAGCAGAAGGGTCGGGTCGGGTGGCTGAGACGTTGAAGCGTACGTATTGTGCAGATTCGTCGCAGGGCGCGCGCGCGGGGTCGAACAGAAGGGCGACGACGAGGACGACGACCACGACCGCGATGACGACTCCACCCCAAGCGGGCACCCGGAGCTGAACGGCACCAGTCTACGGAGCCGACCCCGTTCGCGGCGACGAGGCAGGCCCGCCCAGGGGCCCCGACCCCCCCTGGGGCCTTTCGGGGCGCCAGCGCCAGCGGCGGCAGCGGTTTGAGCGAAGGCGGCGGCGGCCAGGCACCATGCATCCTCCCTCCGTCCCTCCCCCCATCCTCCCTCCTCCCTCCTCCGTGCATCGCGTGCGTAGTGCTCTGTTAGTCCCACCTCCGCCCGCCGACCTCCGCCCTCCGACCTCCGCCCTCCGACCTCCTCCTCCTCCTCCTCCGCCTCCACTCCTTTTCAGTGAGGATAACGCTTCCTTGTCGCACCCCGAGGCCTGTCAAAATGGCGGGCTGGGCATTTCGCCTGAGACCTCCTCACCATGACCCTCAAGCGGGTAATTTTACACGTGCGGCTCTCGCCTTGGCGCCGCGCACATTCGTTTTAAAATTTGCAAGAACTTCACGGACTGAGGGCGGGCGGTTTTCAAAATGCGACTCTCGCCTTAGCACCGCGCACATTTGTTTCCAAACACTGATTGAAGGCGGCTCGTTCTCGAAATGTGGCTCCCGCCTGAGCGCCGCGCACATCCGTCTGAAATAACTGACAGCAATTTCACAGATGGAAGGCGGGTCGTTTTCAAAAGGCGGTTCTCACCTTAGCGACGCGCACATCCGTTTTGGAAGTGTCCGAGAATTTCAAGGACTCCCAAGGTCAACGTACCAGAAAACTTGGTTTTGGAAGGATTCAGGACTGCGAGGCTGCAACAGTTACTGTGATCCGCGGTGTCGAAGTCCCAGGAAATGTGCGCCAGTCAGGATCGCCAAGACGTAGCAATAAGGTCCATGGCGTCGAATTCCTGAAAATTGTGTTTTGGCGCTTCAAGATGTTCACACGGTTGTCCCCCAATGGAACAACTTCCCCAGTTGAAATGCCCCCTGGTAGGGGCCTATGGAGAAAGATCTTGGAAGAGGGTTTATTTCAACGTCGTTGGTGAACCTGGGGTTTACACTCATCCTCCTCCTCATCCTCCTTTTCCTGCTCCTCCTCGTCCCCCTCCACCATTTTTTCTTACTGTATGATTAACTCCGTCCTGTCGCACCCCGAAGAAAGTCGGAAGGGCGGGCCGGGCGTTTCGCGAGATTTCCTTACCACGTATGAGCCTGAATCTTAGATACCGACATCACCCTCGCAAATGGAGGGCGGGTCGTTTCCAAAATGTGGCGCTCGCCTTACCGCCGCGCGCACCCGTTTGAAACATTGCCCAGAGCGACACGGATTGAGAGCAAGTGGCTTTCAAAATATGGTTCTCGCTTGAGCGCCGAAACGTGTTTCACACATTCAAGGCGGCTCGTCTATAAAATACAGCTCTCGCCATAACGCCGCGCACATTCGTTCCAGTATCGAAAAGTTGCTGGATTTTCAAGCAGGTGGATGGCGGTTCGTTTTCAAAATGTGGCTATCGCCTTAGCGCCGCGCATTGTTTCAAAATACTGCAAGAGCTTTACGGATCGAGGGCGGTTCGTTTTCAACATGCGGTTCTCGCCTTAACACCGCGCGCCTGCGTTTCGCACATTGCAGAAGCTTCACGGATTGAGGGCGCTTCCTTTTATCAACATGTGGCACTCGCCGTAGCACCGCGCACATTCGCTTAACAAAAAAACCAAAAGGTTCGCACGATCTCACGATTCGATTGCGCACTGTCACGGCGCAACAATCATGTCGATTCACGGCGCTGACGTCCCATAAAAGGCGATCTGGAACGATTCGGGATCGCTTGGACGCAACAGTCAGTTTCATTCAGGGCGTCGAAAATTGGGGTGTGACGCGTTGGTACGATTCCGGATCTTCACACGGTGGTATCCCCACAACCAATTCCCCTCAATGGAAGCACTTCCCTCTCAAAGCGTATGAAGCGGGAACTTGGGGGGAACGTGCATTCCAACATCGATGACTCTGAGGTTCACACAGGTCATTATCCTCTTCCTCCTCCTCCTCCTCCTCTTCCTGCTTGTGCTTCTCCTCCTCCTCCTCCTCCTCCTCCTCCTCCTCCTCCTCCTCCTCCTCCTCCCCCTCCTTTTCCTCCTCCTCTTCCTTCTCCTCCCCCTCCTCCTCCACCTCTTGCCCCTCATCCTCCTCATCCCCCTCATCCTCCTCATCCTCATCCTCATCCTCATCATCATCATCATCATCATCATCATCATCATCATCATCCTCATCATCCTCATCCTCATCCTCATCCTCATCCTCATCCTCATCCTCCTCCTCATCCTCATCCTCAATCATCATCATCATCATCATCATCATCATCATCATCATCATCATCATCAATATCATCATTATCCTCCCTCCGCCCCCTCCCTCCTCCCTCCTCCCTCCTCCTTCTTTCCGCCACGTTCCTCCCTGCTCCTTCCTCCCTCCCCTTTCGGGGCAATCGATGTGAGGAAAGATGTGAAACATCGGGCTGTCTGAACATCAGAATGTATGTGAGCAGCGAATCTAAAAACGGGCAGGGGCACAGATCCCACTCGAAACGGCGGCGGAGGAAGGACAGCAGGGGCACAGGCAGGCACGGGGTGAGACACGCACGACAGGAAAACGCACCGTTAGTCTGGTGCCCAATCAAACAAACCCGTCGTGACCTCGTGTGTGTGTGTGTCACCCTGCTGCTTATCAGTAGAGCATCCTACTGACCGCATTCTTGAACATGCCTGCGATGACCGCATTGCTGACAACGCTCGACAGACTACTGGTGGAGCAGCTGCTACATGCCTGCTGCCGCTCCCTTGGCACAGCCCAATTGGTGATCTCGTCGCTGTTGGGTAGTTCGGGCTGTGTCCTGGTGCACGGAGTAACGGTGGTCGACCTTATGACGCAGTCACACGAGTCGCCTCTTCGCCTCTGGGTGAGGCACGGGCGCTGGGAACTCGGGGCGGCTCTCGTCGCTGAACTTGACCGTGGCACGGTCATAATTTATCTGGCCGTCCATCACATTGACGATAAATTCCCAGCCCAAGCTGCCCTTGGTCACGGGGTCGGCGCGCAGAGATATCTTTATGTCGCGCCAGCGTAGGTCCTCGATTTGCTCGGCGCGCAGCTGGTCAGCTTATCACCGCCAATGGCCTGCCATGTTTTTCCTCGGAAGGCGGCCACACCGGGTCCATAAGCAAAGCGCTGAAACGGACATGCCGTCGATAACGGAATCTGCAAGGATCACGCATCCCCCTTCCTCCCTCAACCTCCTGAACTCGTCGGCAGGGGGGGGCCGTGCACCGTCTCGCGCAGCGCGAGGACGTGAGCCCGCAGTCCGTCGGCTGCCCCACATGCTGCGAACAGCTCGGGGCCGAATGAAGATCTGCGCAGCAGCTTGCGCGATCGGTTCTCTGCGCCCAACGAGTGGCACGCCTGTTTGCCCGTGCCGCAGCACTTGCCGAGACGCATGTATACGACCCCTCTCATGCCACATCCTGCCTCCTCTTCCCTCTTCAACGACCTGTCGCTGTGTGCGCTGAGTCGCCTGGCACACTCCATGACTGAAAATGTGACGCGTGCTCTTGTCTTCTGCATGGCCAGAGCAACCTGAATTGAGCTGCGTCACGCGTCGGATGGATAGCTTGTGCGTGGCTCGTTGCAGGGCGACGATGCACGCGGCAAGGCGGTGCTGGGCGAGCAGGGCGTAGGCTGCTGCTCCCGGGCAGGAGACAAAAAAAGTCTGGACGCTGATCTCCGTCCGGCTCGTCAGCCTCTGCCTTAATCAGGTCAACGCGTCTGATCGGTATCAAGACAGCGATGCACTCGTCCAGGTCGTGCGCCACGGTGCCATCGGCACTGAAATGCTGGTGTACTCCGCAATTTGCAAAACCATCCGAATCACATTTCATACTCCGAAAGCGCAGTCGACATGGCTGACTAGCCGGTCGACGTGATCTTTTTGTCCAAAGACCGTCCGATCGTGGCATGCTTGGACAATGCCCTGGCTCTCCACTCTCCGCGCGGTGAGGTCGGAGATTTAAAGCCGTAATTGTATCGCTGTTTGTCTGTGTTTGTCTGTGTTCGCCTGGTTTGTTCGTGTTTGCGTGTGTGTGTGTGTCTGTTTTCCACGTGCTTGTCTGTGTGCCTGTGATGTTGTCGGTGTTGTTGTGTTGTCGTCGGCGCTGCTGTTGTTGTCATTGTTCTCGTTGTAGCTATTGTGGTTGTCTGTGCTTGTCATTGTTCATGTCGTCATTGCTGTTGCCCTTGCAGCGGTTGAAGGTACGCGTGGTTGTTCATATTATCATTGCAACTGTCATCGCGGTGGTTGTCGCAATAATTGTTGCCCTCGTTTACGTGGTTATCACGGTGGCTGTCGCGGGGTTAAAAAAATTAGTCGCTGGCCTCAGGAGGGAGAAAACCAGGCCCCACATCAAGCTGCATCACCGATACATCGGCGATGCGGCGTGATCCTATGACTGCAACTAATATGACTCCCCCAACGAGTAGGGAATCGACTACCGAATTGATGTACCACAAAAACGGTTCTATCGAGTCTAAACAAGACATGAGTCATGCTCCGTGGATATGCGGAGCATTCTACGTATCTTGGGTGAGATCGACGGGGAAATCAGCTTTGGGCAAATCCATTATGTAATCGATCGTCTATTGCACGAGCGCGCTCCGCCACTCGCAAAGTAACTACTCGCGAATGGCCTGGATCCGCCGCGGGAGATCTAAGATAAATCTCATCGAAGCGAACATACGTCTTCGTACGTTTGCGAAGAGGCATTCTGCAAGTAGTGGAACGCGCTTGGTGATCTATAGCCCTCTCATTTGGGAGGCCTAGACGATGTCCTCCACGAGCTTGGGCATGACCGAGGCCGGCAGCTGCACCAGCGTGCCCTCGAAGGCACCCGCGCGCGCGGCCCGCAGCCGCAGCGAGAGACGCGGCCGTGCCGAGGCGGCGCCGCGGCCTCCTCGAGAGAGGCGGTAGGCCTCCTCCAGCCTCGCGGGGGAGGGAGAGAGAGAGAGAGAGAGAGAAAAAAAAAAAAAAAAAAAAAAAAACTCATGTTCGCGTCGTCGGATCTCTGGGGAGAGACAGAGGGAGAGAGCGAGAAGGAGAGAATGAGAGATCTCCGACGACACGTGTTTTTCATTCTGGGCGCTTTCTTCGATTTGGGCCTCTTGAACCGTCTTCGAGCCCTGGGACCATCAAACATTGATCTGGGACGAGAACCACCCCCGAGGAAGCGGCCAGCACCTCTGGGGCCACGGATGATTCGAAACTTATATGTTTAAAAGAGACAGAGAGAGAGAGAGAGGGAGAGAGAGGGAGAGAGAGAGATAGAGATCCTGCTGCTAATGCTTCGGGCTGCGCACAGACAGCCCGCCAAGGTAATTCCGGCTCGCCTTAACAGACCCCCTGAGTAGACCAGGTCGGTCTCAAAATCCTGGTGCCGCCTCCAGCGGCGCCTCTGATGCGCTCCGCGCCGCAGGGTTGAGGTGTTGAGACCGCCCGAAACTTCCCTGGGGGGCCTGCTGACGCCAGTCATGACTACCTGGGGGGGCCGCCTGTGTGCAACCCGAAGCCTTATCAGACCCTGAGATCTGGGCGCCTTATCAGATCAAGCGCGTTCGCCTGGCTTCGGGCCCCCCAGGGCCCTCACAAATCGATCCGGCTCGAGTAGCGCCGCTCTAAGATGGGGTCTAACTTGGGGCTCCGTGTGCTTCACGATGTTGTTACATTTCTCAGGGCGTCGGATCTCAGGGCAGATGGGAGATAGGCGCTGGCTTCTGACCCGCCGTGGACCGGTCAACCTTGAGCGATCGAGGCTTTCCGATAGCGCAGATCGCTCGGCATCGGCCGGCCCCAAGCCGCTGACGACTTGCAAGGTGGAACGCCGCACCGCGCCCAGCGATGCAAGATGCTCGGTCATCTTCGCGCCCTCGCGCCGCCCCCTTGGCGAAGGGCAGCTCCGCCAAGGCCGCGAGGCGCGCAGGGCGATCACCTGCGCGCCCCTGGGGGCGACCGAAACCTCCGCACCCCCGACGGCACGAGGTCGTCGGGCCTCTGCTCTCGGCTCAGGCCCCCGGGCAGAGGCGCCGCCTGCGCAGCTCCCATCGGTGCGGGCGGAGGCCCCCCCTTGCGGATGGCACGTCGGCCTGGGAGCCGTGACGGCTCACGGAGCAAAGGGCGAGAGCCAACCAGGGCCTGCTCCCGACGGTACGGTCGGCGTGAGGCGCTGGTGGGGAAGCGAGGACCAGGGTGGAGGGGGAGGTTCGGGTGTTGCAGGAAGTGCCCCTGGCCCAAGGAGCCCCTGCATATTCGCACCGATTCAGAGCCCTTGAAGCCCTCCAGACATCGCGAGGAGTGCTCTGCAGGCCTTGTGGGCCTCCCAAGGGATCCTGGGGACACCTTTGGCCAGGGGCACCTTTAGCAACACCCGAGGGGTGGACCTGGAAGCGGAGGTTGAGGGCCATAGACAGTCCCACCACCAAAGACCACCCGAGGGATGGGGCCGTCCTGGGGCCTTCTACAGGCAGTCGTGGAGCCGCACGGAGGCCATCCAAGACGCTCCCAGCTCGATCTGGAAGACAAAGCATGAGAGCTGGGTGTCGCGAGCATCTGTGAGGACCTCTTGGGTCGTCCCTTGGGCCATCTTGTGCTCCCTCGGGGCCGTCCCGGAATCATAGCGGAGCGTCTTGGAGTTCATCCTGGACCATCTTGGATGACCTGCGGGCGTCCACTTAAGCCACCTTGGAAGCCTCTCGACGGAAATGGCACCCCAAAGAATAGAAACACTTGCCAGGACGCTAGTGTGAGAATCCCACCAGACCTATGGGCGGAGGTGGTCTAGCGTGGTTCCTCTTCTATTGTCCCTCTTCCCCCTCGGGGAAGGTTTATCACTATTCATTTTTGTAATACGCCCCCTCACCCACACGACCGGCGACGAACCTGGGACAATGAGAGCGCCCCCTCAATCCTTGTTATTAAATTATCCGGGGACGTACCCAGCCCTTTGTGCACATGAACCCAGCGCGACCCCAATTAGGGGGAAGCCTACCGCGTGAAGACGACCAAAACGTCCAGAACCCTTCAACTTCGAGACAAGAACATTTGCACCCACGGCTGCCACGACCCGCGGCCGCGCCCCAGCAACGTCATACGAGACGGACGAAATCGCGCGCGCTGTGCGCAGCTTCCGCGCCCCGGGCTCATTGGGGCCCGAGACGGGGCCCAACTTCGCCGCTGTGGCTCGACCTGACTGTCGCCAACGGTCAAAAAAATCAGGCGGGGGCGGGGGGGCATCTCCTCCGTCGCCGCACCCGCCGGGCGGGCCATCCTGCGGTCGCAATTGATCCCATCGCGCTCGTCTTTAAGGTCGCCCCCGCCACCTCCACCATCGCCCCAGCTGAACCGGACACGACGGGGAGTCGGCCAAAGTCTTCCCCGCCTTCAGGGGGGCTGCATTGTCAGCGGGCCAGGCGAATGCACCCGAAACTGCGACGGAAGCGCCTCCGCGGAAAAATGGCGCACAACGCCGAGCATCCTAACGTTGAATGGACGCGCATCCTTTGACATCCTGCTTCTCAGGGGGTAAGCGCGCTGATTTGGCGCGTGATCAAGTGCATGTTTCACACTCGTGAGCTCCTCCTTTTCCTTCAGGATTCGATCAGAGTTGTCCTTTTGTGCCCTCCAGAACGCAGGGTTCTGCACGTCCGCACCTAACTAAATGGCAAGCCATATTCTGCCTTCCCTCTTCCTCCCTCCCAGCGCGCCTTCTCGGCCTCCGCCTCCGATTCTGCCTTTTCCGACAGCAGAACGAACGCCGCTGGGCGCCGGTGTCTACCTGGCCACTGCAAAACGGTAGGCCGCACTGAACGCTGCCCCCCCGCTGCGGCTGACCCAACGGCGCAATTCCCCCCCCCCCCGGGCACAAGCGATGTCGGCGGGCGATCCAGACGGACCAAGGAAGCCCCATCCCCGCTGCCAAACCACTGACATGGGACAGGGGTCGGTTCCCCTGGCGACCGGGCCCAGACGCTCTCGGGGCGACGCTGACGGCTTAGCCCCAGCGTTAGTGCAACGGAGTGCTCGACGCCCTTGGGCGGCAGGATAAAGTTTCCCGACGCCGCTGGCTTAGCCTGCGACGCGGTCGGCCCTCCGCGCAGCCCCGCGCGCCCCTGGAAGAGCTCACTCTGGAAAAACAGTACACCTTGTTTTCGCGTTTTCTTGTCTAATCATAGATTCCCCGATGTCCCTCGATTCCTCGGCGGCGGCCTGCCCCCTGCTGCAATGCCGCATGGGCTCGGCCCGTTTCCTGGTGCACTTTAACAGCTTGAGCCGCCCGTCCGTGAAGGTCTTCCGGCGCCTTCTGCTCGGCGGTCGATGCAGCCCCTGTGGCCCGCAGCAATGTTTGCTGCATCTGCCTTTCTTGTTCCGCCATCTGTCCCGCCGCATTATTTCCCCCACGATTGCCAATCTAACTGTTTCTTGAGTTGCTTTTCTGTCGCGCTCTGTTTCCTGCTGAGGCTGCTCAGCTGCATCTGAGGTCGCCTGCTGATCAACATTAAAAATCGTTGTCCCTTTGCATCTGGCGTTGCTCTTCGTTCTCACGTCGCCCAAACGTTTGCAATTGCAAATTCATCTGGGCGACCACCAGTTCATTGAAGGATCTTTCTCTCGCGGCAGCCTTGTCCGGCTCTCTCCCCTGCCATGCAAGAGCGGTTGTGCATTGACAACTGTGCTCTTGTATGTCGAAGCAGTCCAGGCAGAGCAAACTGACACCAGTCCTTACACGCGCCAAAACACGCTCCACATACAAATATACGGCAAAGGCCTTCCCCTTGTCCCGCTTTCCTGGCGCAGCGATGCTCCGCCGCCATTGGGAAATTGGGTCCCGGGGCCCAGCAGCTCACCAGGATCGAAAGTCTACTTGTAGATGATGGTCCAGGAGAGCAGCTAGACCCACGGTTGCTCCTCGACCTTGTGCGGCCTGTCATAGGCGACTCGAGCTTCGCGCGTTTCACCGGAATGGGGGATGTCGGCCGGGATACCTCAAGGTTCGCACCAATCCCCCCCCGACAAATCCACTAGATTATCCACCCCTTGATTTGATGAATGGACTCCATCCAGTCAGACAGTTTGCCATCCACTCCTTCACTTCTGCTAATAATGGCAGAATGAGACCTCCTTGCAAGACCCCTGATTATGCTGGAAGAAATGTGCATTAGTGACTCATCAAAATCCATGGTTATATCGGATCCTGTGGGATCTCTTGAACGCTCCAGCAGATCAATCTCACGAGGGCTCAACATGACTACCTACAAGACCACCCCAACCGAACCCGAAGACCCGAATTTCGCCAGAATTTCGGGGTGGGGGGGTGTGAGTTTCATGTGTTTTTCCATGTTCTCCGACCCCCCCACACACTGAAAATGGAGAGCAAATCGGGGCATTCGGGTTGGGTTGGGGTGGTTTGGTAGGCGGTGACTAGATGTCAACCGAAGACTGAAAAAGTTCAATCTGCTCTTCTATCTGAATCCATTAGCTACGACATACCTGGGGAATGGTTGAACCACCCACCCATACAATGTCCGGCTCGTCGCCCACATTATGTCGAGAACCGTTGGATCTTCTGATTAGGCCGGCAGTTCCCACAGCTACGTCGCGCGACTCTCCCGTTAACGATGAACTCAACGAGCCTATCTCCGACTCGATCAACGCGGAAAATTCCCAATCAACATCAATATCTCGGGTGTTTGTCTCTCCACTACCAGTTCCACTGATGGGGCTACGACTGACTGAATCAGCTTTACCCGATACAATGGAACCCTGAGGGCCTTCATTGGGAAAATGAAGCAAAGGCACGTCAAGTGGCAACATAGTATGAATAGCCCGGCGTGGCTGATGTGCCAAGTCGTTAGCATGAACTGATCCAGAGCTGTCGGCTCATAGAAAATTAATTACTAGAGGGCTAGAATGTTGTAACATGATGACGGTCGGCTATCTTGTTCTACGATCATCAACGGATTCATCCCGCTAATAAGCTAGATCGTCGAGATCAGCATGAATCCGTTAAGCATAAGCGCATTACAAGGGCATGTGTAGGGAAGGGAACTGACTGGCCGAAGGCGCGGCCCTTTTCCACCTAACTGCAGCAATGGACTGCTGCGGTACATGCGATGCCCAGCGGCGGTGTCCAGCGTCGGCGACGGCAGATTAACCTTAACACAAGTTGCACCAGTGATGGGGGATCATTCAAAAATCAGGAGTTCAACAAAAAACAGCAAGTTTGAGAATGTTAGTTTGTATACGCTCGCTGTCTTCCCAAACCTTCGATACCCGCCCTCTTCGACTTCGATCGTCGCCACACTGGGGGTATATCTTCCCTACCTGCCACGTGTAGTCGGCACAGCCCCTAACACAGAGGAAGCGAGTGAGGAGAAAGATAGGGGGCCACATGCGAACCCTACCCCTACCCCCCCACGACTTCTGAGGGGGAGGGTGGGGTTCACTTTACTCGAGAGCTCCCGAACGAAGGGAACCCCACCCTCCCTCTCAGAAATCGTGGGGGGTAGGGGTAGGGTGCGCATGCGGCCCGCTGGAAGAGGCATGGTGGAGGGAGAAGGACGGAGCATGAGAACGAGACTTGCAGGAAGGACTCAGGATCAGAAATGCAGGCCACAGAACCACACGGGCGAGCCGGGCGGGCGAACGGGGCAGGCGGGCGGGCTTCGGTCGAGCGGGCGGGTCGCTGAAGCGTCAATCCGAGATGAAGCGTGAGGATGTTGAGAGCGACAGCGCATTCCCAAATAAATTGCGAGCGAGTCCCAAGAAAGAGCGTAATTCCTGCGTGTCGAAGGCGCGGCGTTTCAATAAATTGCAAGGAAGCACCACGCGAGAGGGCGATTCCTGGATGAATGGTACGGAAAACCGCGCGAGAGCGTGCTTTTGAAATGAGAACTCAACAATAGCGAAAAACTCAAACCTCGGAGCCCTCCCGCCAGGCAGCAGCCGGCGAACGGCGGGGGGGGGCCTCGACATGATGGCGTGGAACACGGCGCCCTGGAGCGCGCCAAGGCACAAGGACTTGGCGTGCTGGAGGCTGAACTGGCGGTGCGGCAGAGGGGGAGGCGGAGGCGGAGGGGGGGGGTAGGAGGAGGAGGAGGAGGAGGCGGAGGAGGAGGAGGAGGCGGAGGAAGGAGGTAGGAGGAGGAGGAGGAGGAGGAGGAGGAGGAGGAGGAAGTGGAGGAGGTAGGAGGAGGAAGACCGCTGCAAGGACTGCTCCGAAACAGAAGAAGGCCCCGGGGCTCACAGACGAGAAGGGCCGAGCTGGGAACGCGGTCGTCCCGCCCTCAGAGGCCGCCTCTCGCGAACACTCACGAATGCAATCCACTAGGCCGTGGCAGCTAGGAGGCGAGGAGGAGGAGGAGGAGGAAGAGGAGGAAGAGGAAGAGGAGGAGGAAGAGGAAGGGGAAGAGGAGGAAGAAGAGGGCAAGCCCAGGATGCATCGTCGATGCTGCAGCGCACCGTGCAACCCCAGGTCCCCTCCTCGCGAGTGCCTGCGAGCAGCCCCACTCACTGGAGAAAGACGAGCGCCTCGTGGGTCTGCCATGCAGGCGCGAGCTCCGCTGCGACATGGAGCTGCCCTGCATCTTTTCACGGAGGAGGAGGAGGAGGAGGAGGAGGAGGAGGAGGAGCAGGAGCAGGAGGAGGAGGAGAGTCGGTGGAATCGAAATGAGTTCGGGCAGAACGGTGGGCGAAGGACGACATCAATTCCTGTCCATTGTCGAGGCCAGCGGGGACTACCCCGGCCATCTGTGCGCAGCCCGAAGCCTCACAGTTACCCGCTGCGGCTTTGCAGCTTATGAAAACAGCACCACAAGCTAGTTCAAGGGACTTTCCATGGAACTCGCGTCATCCCGATCCCCGGCGCGCGAGGAAGTGAAGCTGACAACTACGCGTGCTGCACAGATTCCAGTGCATCTGACGGAACCCTGCGCAGAACCTTGAACAGGCCCCCTCGCTGGGGGTATCCTCGCAAGATCGGCCCAGGGAAGGGTCAAGAGCGCTTCCTGCATCGTTTCCAGCGAATCTGACGAAATCCAGCGCGGCGCCCTCCCTCGGGGCATCCTCTCAAAATCGGCCTCAGGGGAGGGGCCAAGGGTGCATCCTGTACCGTTTCTGGCGAATCTGACGGAATCCAGCGAAAAAAAATCCCACGCAGGCGCCCTCGGTCGGGACATCCTCGGAAAATCGGCCCCAAGGGGGAGGGACTCAGGGTGCATCCTGCACCGTTTCCAGCGAAGCTGACCGAATCCAACGCAGAATCCCGACCAGGCGCCCTCCCTCAGGACTTCCCTCGAAATCCCCACCGTCATCGTCGTCGTGGGCGGCACGGAGAAAGCGCAGGACTTACCTCTGTGAACAGAAACTCCCGATCGATCGTGGCGTCGCTGCAGGCATACCGCTCCCTCCCCATCTGCAGTACCCTCTTCACTAGTTCGCTGGAGAGGGAAGCAGTAAAGAAGCGCTCAGGATCAGCATGCTTATCCTCGGCACTACTACGCACTCGTGTCTTGAGGATGCATTCGGGACGCTCCACCGCCTTCTCCTCCTCCGTCTCCGCCCTCTGCCCTCCGCCTCCTGCTGCCCCTCCTCAACATCTCCATGTGCTTTGTTCGCGCCTTCTGCAGAACTTGACATGTTCGGACACAGCTGCCGCGTGGCCACTCCATCACCCTGGCGCTGCTGCTTGCAACCAAGCTGGCCATGTGGAATTCGCACACGATGCTCCGCTGGTTGGCAATCGCGTACGCCTGGGAAGGGACCGCCCCTGTCGCCGAAGAGGATATGCCGTCGCACTGAGAGAATGAATCTCAGAACTCCCCCGTGGGGCCAAGACCTTGAGCTGGCAACCACGCCAAACTCGCGAATACAATCATCTGGGAACACAGTGATGTTGCGGCCTCTGAAGTGCCCAAAGGCCACGAAGTGCCGAAAGGGACGGCAGCAGCGTGAGGTTTGCAATGAGTCATGATAAGCAGAAGCAGAAGGAACAGAAGCTGCAGTCAGAGGAGGCGAAGGCGGAAGGGAGAGAAGGAAGAAACCGACACAAGCAAAGAAAGGAGAGGGCCAAATGATGATTCGCAAGAGTCGGGGCAGAAGAGTGAATCCGGGGGGCAACAATTTGCAGCGTTCTCCAGCAGGGGGCCTGGCGAGCCCGGGACCGACTGTTCCCAGAAACCAACGCGGAAGGGCAGCCTTAGCGCTGCTGCTCGGGTGCCTGACTGCACAGGTCACTGAACTGGGCATTTGAACAGATGCTCCAAACATGATGCCCCACATCTGGACAGGCATTCTCATGGCCTCGCTCGGCGTATCTGAGACCTACACCAGACACCTGCCCCTGGTACACTGATCCATCCCCCCGCCTCATCCTCCTCCTCCGCCTCCTCCTCCTCCTCCTCTCCTCTGGAAACCGCCATGAGACTGTGGAACATCCGCAGACCGCTGATATGGGCTCTCGCGCCCGCCCAAGCCTCCTCCTCCGCCTCCTCCTCCTCCTCCTCCTCCCCCTTTTGTTTCCTCCTCCTCATCATCCTCCTCTGTGTCCTCCTCCTCTTGTTCCTCCTCCTCCTCCTCCTCCTCCTCCTCCCCCTCCTCCTCCTCCCTCCTCCTCTCTGCCTCCCTGCCTCCTCCTGCCTGCCCCCATCCCCCTCTTCCTCGGATGACGACGGCGACGAAATTGAAAACGACGATGACGACGGCGACGACGACGACGGCACACATGATTGGCCTTACCCTTCCCACAGAGGACCACCCGTCCCCGCCCGCCTCCTGCGCTAGGAAAAAAACGTGGAAAAGGAGGAGACAAATAATCTGCTGATCGCAGAAGGACCAAGGCACGCAGAAGCACTAGGAGGAGGAGGAGGAGCAGGAGGAGGAGGAGGAGGAGGAGGAGGAGGAGGGGGAAGAGGAGGAGGAGGAGAAAGAGGAGGGGGAGGAGGAGGAGGAGGAGGAGGAGGAGGAGGAGGAGGAGGAGGAGGAGGGGGAGGAGGAGGACACGGATCTATTGGGTCGGCGCTGCCCCCCCCCCCTGGCGGCGCCTGCGGCTCCACCCCTTGCGCGCTTCCAGGAAGGCGCCAAGACGAGCCGAGGAGGACTCGCAGAACGCGTGCCGAGGACGCATAGAGGATGCAAGGGCGCACTGCCTCAAGAGCTCATCACTGACGCCAGCTCGAACTGCACCTGCTTGCCACGAGCGGCCTGCCATTGTCCACCTTCGTTGAATAATCTGAAATACTGCTCGGGGGTTGCTAAACGTGGCGCTTGCCCAGGGTGTCCGCAGCTTTTGGGCCCATGTTCGGAGCCCATGGGGCCCGCAGGGCCTCGTGAGGGGTGCTCTGGAGGCCGTGGGTGCATCCTTGAAAATCCTTGGGGCACCTTGGGCCGGGGACACCCTCTGGCAACATACGAACTGTGCAGCCGATGAGGCCAGAAGGCGCCGAGTCATCCCATAGCATGCCCCAGGCGCCTCCGCAAGGCCCAACAGCTGGGTGATCTGCCGCTCCTACCGGCGCGCGCGGAAAAACGGGGGCGGGTCGCTCGGACGGCAGTGTCTTCGTCCGCACATGTGCTTGCTCCGCGGGGGGTCTGGTCTGAGGCGATCGGGCCCCTCACAGCTCCGCAGAGCGGCCTGCGTGGGTCCAAGTGGGGCGAATGGGTCCGTGGAGAGACCACATGCGAACAAACAAACAAACAAACAAACAAACAAACAAACAAACAGGCACGGAGTCAGAAGATCGCCGATGCATCGGCGACGTCGGGATGAAAGGAAGTCGGACTCCCGATCGCGCCGCATGCGGAAAATCTGCCGGCCCCGTTCGCTCTGGTTCAAATTGGGGCGGCCTGCAATTCTCCTCCCCTCGAAGGTAAACAACATGAAAGTTCGCATTTCTCGTGCTCCTACACCAAGTCGTACTCCTGATCCTCCCTCCTCGTTTTGACAAGAACTTATGTTTGACCGAATTGAGGAGGGCCCCCTGATCCATCCTGGAGTGCGTCCCAGCCAGAATCTCGAGGGAATTCCAGCCGCGGTCACAAGGGCGCCCCCCGAGGGACCCCGAACGCGCGCAAGCAAGAACCACGAACTTCACACCCACTCCGCGCTTCGTACCGTAGGAGAAAGCCAACTGTACACCAACACCAATACTGGCCGGTCAAAGATCCTGGGCCCAGGATCGGTGACTAAGCCCTCCTGGCGTGGGCAGCAGGGCGCATGCAACGATCCTGGGTCAGGGATGGCTGCTGGTGTATAGTTGGCGTCTTCCGATCCCGCAGCAACGTGACCCTCCGAGAGCAGCGACAGCATAGAGGCCTCCTGGATTGGATCGGCTCTCCGCGAAACTGCAGGTGCCAAAGGTTCGCAGTCCCCTTGCTCTTCTTGCTTCTGCCGGTTTGACACGTCTTCTCGTTTCTCGTCGCCCTCCGAATGTCTTCGGGAGTGCATGGGTCGGAGGATCGCGCCGCATCGCCGATGCATCGGCGATACGTCGGCGATGCATCGGCGATGCATCGGCGACATCGGCGATGCATCGGCGACGCCAGCGTGACCGCAGCGTAGAGAAAATCGGGCTCCACATCGAGCCGCCTCGCCGATGCATCGGCGATGCGGCGCGAGCCTCCGACCCCATCTACTCCTGACTCCGACCCCGTCCAGGAGGCCTGGACAGGAGGACGCGACATCGAGCCGAGCCCACACCGCGGACGAGAGCCCCCTGCAGGCGCGCGTCCCCTCGCCGCCGCGACCCTGCGCCTCTGCACGCCCCCTCCGAGGCCGAGCGCGCAGGTCCAGAGGGGGACCCGCCGTCGGGGCACCCGACCAAGGGCACGACGGACTCCATCCAGAAAACAAGGCTCAGATCGGGCATGTCCCCCTAAAGGCAAATTTTACAGGAAAGATTAAGAATAATCCAAATAGAATCAAGAATGGTCAAAAAATGATCGAAAAATCGTCATCCGACAATTTTTGGGCTATGTTTGAATACTCCTTCTGCAGAGGGACGTGACCGACGTAAAACAAGGCCGGGCACACTTTTTTTGTCGCGGACTTGGCGAGCGCACACGTCGGCAAGACTCGCTCGATCGGGATGCCAAAAGAGCACGTCCGCACCGGGGGGCGAATGAATGAGGGCGACCGCGGAGTGACGAGACGGCGGGGACAGCACTCAAGACAAGATGGCAAGATCGGGCACACACACACACACACACTAACATGGAATCACGGATCCGTGGACCAGGCAAATGGGCTCCAAATCTACGGATCGGGGCAAACCGGATCTGGCACGTGGCTTCCAGATCTTCGGATCGGGGCGAAGCGTGAGGCCAGCGCCGTCGGATTTGGCGACGGATCCTACCCATGCTGCAGGGAAGCGGAACCCGTCACTGATCTGGCTGGGCGAACATGTAAGTCGCAGCGGTGGCGAATGCGAACCACGTCCGCAGCCTGAACGGGGACGCTGCTGGGCGAACTGGGAGGGGGAAACGGGGGAGGAGAGAGAGGAGAGGAAGAGCAGGCACGGGGAGGAGGAGGAGGAGGAGGAGGAGGAGGAGGAGGAGGAGGAGGAGAAGCGAGCAGGCCGGAGGCAGAGGAGGGCGACCGCGGAGGAGGAGGAGGAGGAGGAGAGCGGCGCGCACGCAGCGCGCGAAGCACGAGCTGTGCGGCGGCCTCAGGCGTCGGGGCCAGGCGAACTTCTAGGGGGAGGAAAGAAGGCAGCAGGCGGGATCCGACGAAGGAAACCCACGCCAAGAGGAACACCCTGCCTGCCTCCAGGGTGCCCTGGCTTTCCCGGGCTCCGACGGCTCTGCCGTGTGGAGAGCGTGACGCTCCCGCACCACAAGTCAGTGGACCTCCTGGGGTCTCAGGGTTGGGTTTCTGGTTGAGTATCGTTTAACGGATCCCTATCCGCAGCGGCGTGGCCTGGGCCCCACTGGCCGATTTACCCCCCTCGATGGGGATATAGGTCGTTCCCTTGGGGTTTCGAGGGGTGTACCCCAACTGGGGGGGTAATTTGGTGGGGGTCTCGAAGGGGATGGGGATGGGGATGGGGGTCGGATAAGCGATACTGACTGGTGAAAAGTTTCTTGTGGTCGAGCTTCCACTGGAACACTCCGCCCGGCCTCACGAGCTCGCGCCTGTGCCCGCCCGCGTCGGCCCTGGCCGTTCCGCCGAGCCTCTCCGGCCACGGCGAGCCGCGGGCTTCGAGCGGGATCCCGGGTCATAGATCTGACGGCCCGAAAATCCGGGTGGCCCGAAAGGGGGGTCCAGCTGAAAGGGGGTGGTGCAATAGAATTGGGGCAATCGTATTGCAAATGTATTGCGCTGGAGAATTGGATTATATTGTATAGCAAGTGATGTACTACTGCACGCGAAGATACAGCAAGACCTGTGCGCCCCAGAATGTGTTACACGCCCCACACGTATTGCCACCCCACAAATCGATTGCACCAAATCTGTTGCACCGCCCCCTTGTCGCTGGACCCACTTTTGGGGTCAACCCGAGAAACCAGCGCCCCTCCTGAGCCCGAAGTGGTCCTTACACTAGCAGCTCGACCACAAGAGACCTTCCACAAGAAACCCAACCCCAAAACCCCAGGATGTCCACTGATGTTTGGTGTGGGAACGTCGCGCTTTCCACGGCAAAACCATGGAAACCCAAGAAACCCAGGGCACCCTGGAGGCAAGCAGGGTATTTCTTGGCATGGGTTTCCACTGCAGGCTCCGCGACCTGAATATGCCCATCCTGAGCCCGAAGTGGTCCATATCTAAGCGCCTTTGACTACATTCTTGACATATTCACGCGCCATTACGTGTCATATCCGTGGAAGGGAGGGCATGCACGGACGAGGATGGATGATCGAATGAGGTCACATCCACACCACTGCACGTGTGCGAACAAACCCTGGCTCAAGGAGCTGGCAACACACAATGGCTCACTCGAAGAGCGGCAATCCATCACACGATCAAGACACTCGACGGATGAAAATCCTCCGCGTGCTAGACGCCGGAGGTCTGAACCTCTCCGAGTGTTCGTCCTCTTCCTCCTCCCGATCCACCCCTCCTCCAGGGACCTCCAGGCATCCTCCAGAACCCTCCGGGTGCCTCCGAATACCGCCGAAAACGATCCAGCCCATCCGGATCCCTTCGGATATGCTTCTCCGCCTTCATTAGGCAGGCCGTGAGAGCGAGCGCTC
The DNA here is from genome assembly GCA_963575745.1 of Prorocentrum cordatum. Taxonomy (NCBI): domain Eukaryota; class Dinophyceae; order Prorocentrales; family Prorocentraceae; genus Prorocentrum; species Prorocentrum cordatum. The sequence continues at coordinate 720 of CAUYUJ010006238.1, read as the reverse complement.
GACACGTCAATGGTTCTCTTCTTCTTCCTCCTCCTCCTCCTCCTCCTCCTCCTCCTCCTCCTCCTCCTCCTCCTCATCCTCCTCCTCCAGCGCTGCGGTGCCAGGCGATGGCGCAAATGATCGCTGCGCGCGCGCGCCAGTTCCTCCACAGCCTCTCTTCCCTCCCTGCCTCTCCATCTTGTCCTGCCCGTGCCGCCCAACGTCGGTCTTGACCCTGGCCACGGCAGGTTCGTGTCGTGACGGCCACGGCGCTGATTAATCACACCGCGTGGACCTTTCGACCTTGAACGAAGGGCGGCACTGCGATCGCCCGATTCTGCCACACTGTCCGATTCCGGGCCACTGGCGGCGCTCAACCTCGAACGCCTGCGGCGGAGTCGCCGCCGCGTCGGCGCGACACGAACCTACCGCACCGCTGGTCCTCCTCACGGCCTCGGATGTTGCCAAAAGTGCCCCTGGCCCAAGGCACCCACAGGACTTCCAAAGAGGCTCCCACGGCCTCCAGAGTACCCCTCACGAGGCTCCTGGGGTCCCAGGGGCTCGGGGCCTTGGGCCAGGGACACCTTGCGCAACCCCCGACCTGGCGCGGCGGGGCGCTCCAAAGACGCGCCGCGGGTGCGGGCGGGCCCCCTCCTGCTCCGGGAAGTCGGAGGCCTTCGACCAGATCTGGCGGGCCCGCGGAGAAGGAGGAGGAGGAGGGAGGAGGGAGGAGGGAGGAGG